>DVPR01000760.1:0-12539 GCA_018239345.1 Oxynetra stangelandi | reverse complement strand
ACGCCCCCCAGTATACGTCGATGAAACGCGGCACGCAAGCCCCTCCACCACGACAAGGTGACAGACACTGCGGGGGGACGAACGGAGACCTAAGTAGATTGGTTTGTAATTGTGTGGCTTGCAGTCTACAAAATATGTATTATGTCAATCATAATTTAATGTGTCATTTATTAGTACGAAATGACTATAGGTCACGAAATTTACGCATGCTATTTTTAAAATATAACCATTTACGTGCATTTATTACTAACCCGCTTTACCGAGCAATATTGACCGACACGCATTAGTATATACTGCAGTCCATGCACTTCTGATTCGTTTGCAATGCGTATTAGTAACGCTGATGTAATTATTCTAGTCATTTAAACGGATACAGATTATCATATTGTTATTCTCCATTAAATTTAATTATCTTATAAAATGAGTACATTATTACACATAGTTGCGTCAGTAACATCCTCGTATACATTTCATATTGATCGGGTCGCTGGTCCCCTGGTTAGTGACTATGAGTCGAAGGACGCAGGCTTGATTTCCCCTCAGGACAAATGTCCGTGTGACGCGGACGACCACGAGATTGTGATGCACAATTATCTGTGGTTGGCCCATGAAGTATTTAGAATATTGTACAAGTGCCCGAGGCGCAGTGTCTGTCGTTGAAAAGTCCAAAAACTGATTTTTATTGTTAATATCGTCGTATTATCTGCGAATATAGGATTTGCATCATCCTATGGACCAAGTAGTAAAGCAAGCACACAGATTCTGCGTAACACTAACGCTTATTTATCTGTCTGTTATTAATAGAGTTAGGTCTGACTGTATACCTACCTACTTGTATAAAGGCATCGCGGTGTGATCTCGTTATTATAGCAACAGTAACAACCTCTCCATGCAGTCCCATGGTAATGAAGCTGTCGTAAACCGACGTCTGGGCGCGGTGATAACTGTTCTATGTCCTCGCCGAGAAGCAATTTTAGGGTCGAAAGACTAGATTCAGCCGGTTATAGCCGGTTTGCACGAGTTTGAACTGGAATTGCAAGTCTACTAATTGTTTACTTCGCTTACGTATACTGTATTCGCAGTACAGTACAGAGTAAGATACATTAAGAATATTCTCCGAAAGCGATAATACTAAGCGAATGTTTGTTTATACATGTGTTATATTAATGTTTGTTTTTATGTGGGTACGTTTCATTAAAATAGAATGTATCAAGAAGTTATAGAATCTATTCTGACTCTTAGGTAATATTTCGAAGAACTTTAAGATAATATTTCTTACATATAATCTAGTATTTCTTGGGGTGCGACAAGTTTCAAAATACAAACTTATGTGTGACATTTTCGTTGATATTTGAAAATATGCTTGGTATTACACTGATTATCTTGAATTATAACTGCGTTGAGATGTTTATTTACATTTTGTGCAGTTGTCTACTTCGATATGTTACTTTGTAATTTACACACGGTTTTCTATTGTAGTATTTGAATCTTCAATCTTAACTCGTTACTTTTGTTATGATGGTAAGAGAGATCTTGTCAAAATTTGTTCCATTTCTCCCTAATACTTATTAATGCCTCTAAACCCATCTTGAATATCTTTTATATCAAACTATTAATTATTTATACCAAAATTACATTGATACCAAAGCCCAAACGATTCTGTCTACAGTCCAAAGCATACCGACCATCCAGAGAACTTACTAACCCAGAACAAACAGCTACCAGTCTTGTATGTTACGTAATTCTGGGCTGTTAACATATTTTCATACATTATCTAACAACTCATGCCGGAAATATCAGATCAATTTAAAAAAAAGATGTCTGTATTTCTCGCGACGATAGGTCTCAATGTATTGTTTATTACAATTCCCACAACGAGCATGTTTTGCCTTAGAAACAATAGACGTTACGACACCACGGGGCTTGGTTGGAAAATATTCTATGGTTTTTATTAGTATTTGCTGCAGCAGGCAAATTCCTACCACGCGAATGTCTTACTTGGGTAGGCAGACACTAGGACTAGATAATTTATAGGATACTTGGCCTGCGACAACAACTCAATTGCAGTACGTAAAGAGCATTTTCTACCGAGCTGCTGCAGTGCGAACTGGTTCACGTAGTTTTAATCAATTTGTGTACTTAAAAAAGAATACCTTGGGATACACGACCTCATTTGATTCCAAATTAAGTAGATATAAAACGAAGCAGCTGCGTTGTAGCAACTAGACAACTGATGTTATGTAAATAATTGAACCTTAGTAGGTTAAATTAGTTAGTACACCATAATTTATTCTGAAATAATTTAAAATTTCACGTGAATAACAATGTAATTAAAGTAACATCAATATGCTTACTTATATACTAGAACGTGAAAAAATTATAGGCGTATACTGTATTAAGGAAATCTTAAAATAATAAATAAAATGTCTTTGCCGTGTTTTGCCACTAGC
The DNA here is from genome assembly GCA_018239345.1 of Oxynetra stangelandi. Classification (NCBI taxonomy): domain Eukaryota; kingdom Metazoa; phylum Arthropoda; class Insecta; order Lepidoptera; family Hesperiidae; genus Oxynetra; species Oxynetra stangelandi. Next base: position 10,089 of record DVPR01000760.1, on the reverse strand, counting down.
GTCCTTTAGAAGAAAATAGTCTAGAAGCCGCGCTTTTAAAGATCAAATGATATCAGCCTAAATATCAGGGCAGTATTACATCGCCGATACATTTAATGAGATGTCCGGCGCAGACTCGCTGGCCCACTGCGGCGTCGCGCTACGGTAACTTATTTTGCCGCTGCAGGCCAGAATGTTATAATCATAACCGTTGGATTGTTGAGCGGCGCTATCAAACTTTACAAACAATTCTTGCCTTTCGCTCAATGAACTGGTTCCATTTACTAACGTTATACTTTGTCAGGGTATTGTTCTCGAAAGCTCAACCATTGACTAATATGTTTTAAAAATTAGATTTCTCTAATAGTGTTTCCTTTGTCCCATGAGGTGTGACAGAGGATGTTTTACTTAACAAGTTTTTCTTATGCTCAATGTAAATGAAAAGCACAATCGTGCCACACAGACAGACTTTCAGTTATAAAGATTGTTCACAACAAAATGTGTATTCCGCCTACGTTGCAATTCGTATCATGGTGGAACAACTGAAACCGTTTTCGCCTTTTTGTTTCTTTTTTTTTATTTCAACAAAAAATAAATATGGCGCTGCTCGCGTTTCGTCTGTTTCCTTTGAGATTGCTGCCGGGCCGCTCGCTGAAAGGTTTTTTTTATTGAAGCCTTTTTTGAATGAATATCTGAAAACGAGACCGCTGACCGTTTGCCGTGAAATTCTTGTGAAAACGTTACGTTAATGTTAAAAAAATGTTTTTTTTCGTCTTAAACGATATAGACGGTATTACCAATTTTTCTGAAATTTTACAGTTTACGTTTTCATCATATTGTGTACATTATTCTCATTTCGTAACACATTACAAAGTCATTTGATATAAATTCATTGACTATGCACTAATCCCTCATTAGTCATTGTCAAATAATTATTTAACCAGTTTGTAATATGCGGGTGTCATTAAATATATATAACCTGGATCACACTACTACACTACTCCGGTGCGGAACGGAATATTGACGAAGATAAGAAACTGACAAAGTTATCTGTCAGAAAATGTTCAATTACTGCTCCCAACAAAGGTATTTAACATTCGTAGTGGCAACTAGAACTGATGGAAATCGGAACAGGCTGTAAATAATTCACACTAACGACCACTAATTTGTCCCGCTTCATTGTTGCTTAACATGACAGATCGCTTGCATTCTGCCGCGGTGTCCGCTCCACGAACCTTTCAATACAAACAGTAATGTAATAATAATAATGTCATGTTCTACTTCACATGCAACCATCTGATACCAAAGTAGTCACAGATAGTACAGACAATATTTGAATAAGATGGTGCTATTGAAGTGCAATGAACGCAGGTTCGCATGCGCGAGTCCCACTACGCTGTATACCTTCAAAGGCCGAGACAGGTGTGTTTATTAGCCAGCCAGTGTGTACATTAGATTTCTACAACGAAGCGGTGTGCAGTAAGGAGCGGATTTAGCAAACACAGTCAGTAATGGCGTTTAAATAGCGCTCCTGTGTGTTCTATAATCACCCCGTCCCGAGCGACTCCACTGCAATATAATATTTGCCCGCTTCAAACTGTTTGCAGTTTCACAGTACGTTCTATTACATATACGTATATGTGTTGCTTCAACCTTTGTGTAAGGTTTAAAAGCGGTCTTAGTCTGGTGCGGTGGCACGAAGAAATGTCTAACTTAAGTAACCCCAGTAGCGGTGATATTGGATGATAATATTAGTTTAGTTTCGGTACAGGCCTACATTGGTGCTGCTCAATACATTTTCAGCTTTCGGTGATTGTTACTAACATCAAGTAGGCTGCGTTATATACAACTGCCATGTTATGAAGAGAAGGTACCACCAAAGACATAAAATGATCAAAGATAAAAATGAATAGACACTTCATCGACAAGAGGAACAGGAACCACGCGGCACGCAAGAAAAGGTCACTTCCCGCTAACGCGGAAGCTCGAACGTTAAGCTTTATATTTATTATTACAGGAAAGCCACTTATAACAATCGTTAACCCGTTGTTTATAGACAATGCGCTTTGTTTAATGTTTATAGACAGCCTATAGTATGACAACCACACTATAAATCTTGAAAATGTTGAATTCCAGGCTAGAACAAAAGTGTGTATGATGCGGATGAGCATAATTTCTAGATTATGTGGGAAATTATTTGAAATTTTTAAATAAATAATTCCGTATCAGGCGTGAATAATTTAACTAATCGAAAATGGACACTTATAAGGGCAGTCATTTTAAAGTTGATGTTTTATCTGTTAATCCTAGTTTAGGTTACTTGAATTTGATTTATTTGAATAAAAATTTCAGATAATTAAGAACCCCATAAATTAAGCAATCCTACTGCCTATTATGATTTTTTTAAAACTTATGTAAGTCGTCTTATCAACGTATTCATGCTTGGTACGGAATTATTGACGTGCTGACGTATTGTGCACGTTTTCTATCACATTAGCCATAGTTATTGTGGCCGTTAAATAGAAAATACATCGACGTAAACATATCGGTGTCACGTTTCTGCTGCAGTTTTATGTGTTACGTGACGATTACGGGCCGCTTGTTAACTACTGCTTGTGCATGTTATTGTAATGTTCTAGCAGCAGCACTCTGCCTCCAGCGGTCCACACGTGTACAGCGCTCGAAGAGGACTGACCTGTTAAGATCCGTTACAAAGCTATAAATTGATGATCTTACCTATTAGCTATAGACACCACTTCCACTTTCCACTTCTGGCTTGTTCTTTTCTGTGGCAATGTAATCGTTATGCTTATTCTATTCAAAAGTCTGGTTAACATTTGGTTCAAGAATGTGCTAGGTATGTCTTTTGAATTTTGGTGTCACGAAGACGTTTTGTGAAAATAGTTGTACGACATTAACAACACTGGGATTCTAATACGCAGACATAAGTATATGACCGACAAAACTCACGGTCCTCTGTTGTTTGGATCCACCGGTCGCCGCGGTTGACTAGTTCGTCGGTCCAGCTGGTGCTGGTTTATATGAAGAAGCACGTTTTTATTGCTTAATATATTTGTAACTCGTTGTTAAACATACAATACACTTGCACGATTGTTAGCCGTAGAAATATGATCGTACTTTTAGTTATTTCCCATTTATATTCCAAGGAGAGATAAGAACTAGTATTGAAACAAGAATAAGATAACAATAACATCGTTTTGTTACCCATCCGTTATTGTTAGTGTTATGTAATGATAAACTTTTATTTGGTCTACGTGCTTACATGGCGCCGAACTGTCCATTATGAGAATATTATTTACAGATGACCCGTTTACCTTTTTACATGTCGGAGGAATCACTAATTAATGCCTTTGGTTACTTATTTTATTTCTTGTCAATAATATTATTGTGAAAAGTAATAAAACGAACCGAGCTATTGTCACACTAAATAATTCAACTAATAAATAATAAATACATATCACTTCTGATAAATACTGGCTTACTTTACTGGCTTTAAATCCTGAAAACATTAAGAGAATAATAGTGGCAGTGACAATGCGAGTATTCTCAGGATCAGGTCGCAGAGGATAAAACAGTATACAAAAAATTAAATGTTGTTGAAAGAACATCTTTGACTTCACAAATCTATGTCAACGTACAAATGCATGTAAATTGATGAGCTAAGTTTTATGTAACGGCATTCATCTGAACATGGATAAGTGTATGGATACGAATTAAGTTCAGTTAATCGGATACACTGCAGTGTGAAGCATAGCCTAGTGTTGGAGATTTCAACTCCTTACTCCGACTAGTGGATCACGTTTTAGACTAAAAGAAAACATCGTGAGGAAACCTGTGCGACTTTTCAATCATGGTATTCCGTATTAGATTGCGCCGTCGCATGCTACTTGGACGCAACAGAGGACTTGAGCGCTTGCAGAATTTGTGTATCCGTTTCATGTTATGTTTGCGACGATTTGATTATGTCTCCCAATTTGGCTAGAATCTCGAGTGGCGTCCAATCAGATTTCGCGGATACACTCCAATGCCCTGTCTTCTTTTTAACAGCTTAGGTAATCCGTCTTCTCCTTCTTACCCTTTCGATCGCTTTTCCTCTGTACGTCCCTTGTCGGTCATATATCAAATCCAGTCAATTAACTAATGTATGTACATGTCTAGAATGCATCATTGGACTGAATGCACATTCGGCGTTTCATCATTGAATTGTCACTAATGAGTGTAACGTCGGCGGTTTCGACTACAGTGCGGGCATCTATTAGAAATGGTTTGCAGAGTGGTATGCATGATTTAGACACTAGTACTAGTGTAACATATAACTTTGATGTTACCAGTACTAGTTGGAAAGGTTACTACTTATTTTCGTCAAACTATAGCCGCCTTTTGAAATATGAGATTGATTGATTCCTTTGTGAGTGACATTTTAAGGATATATCCAGATTCTTATATATTTTTTAATTAAAAATGTTAATGGAAAAGTGGTACTATATTAATTATTATTGGTATTATTAATATATTATTCTAGTATTTGTATCTCCGATATTAATCCTTGTGACAGATTGAATAAAAGTTATAGAAGAAGCACGAAGGCCGTACTCACTCGAAACATGGCCTTTTACGGATGTTTATGAAGAGGATAAGGAATGACCTCAGACGGCGTATAATGCACAAAAGTAAATTACATAAACACTATGATGTTCATTATTAATGTAATGAGGAAGCCGTGTATCGTGTATGATAATGTCATGTTATTGTATATCTGAGAAAAAATTATATATCCACTACTATCTAATTGCGTGATTTCAACTTACATTCGTGCACGTCATTCTGCTATCCCGTTTAAATCACTACAATAATATTTATGTGAAGGAAATTTTTTAGTTGATAGTACTGCCGTTAATTGAATTGAAGCGAAGCTCGGCTTTTTTCTTATGTCTGTGTCACGTGATATAGCATAAATTATACCTTTTTAAATTATACCTATTCTAAATTTTAATTCATATTTTTATATGTTTCAGGTACTTACAAGTCCTCTCGTGTTGCTCTATAGTCAGAGATTCAGTATAAGTTAAGAAAATGTAAACAGCATTAAAGTAAGTAAAAATGACTTTACTTGATCGAATTGACAACAATAAATCTACTTATATTCAGTCGTAGTTAAAAATAAGACCTGAAAATATTCGTAGCTAAAGATATGAACGGAACAAAATTACACGAGTTTTACAGTTACTATGGAATTAATAGAATAATACGAGTGGTTTTTATTGGACACACGTGGATCGTACAGGATAAAAATGCCGCAGTTCTTCAAGGATCTGTTCTCTGCGCAACGCTCTCCCTGCTGCGTATTAACGATATACCCGGTATCTTGGGCTATGCAGACGACAGCACCATTGTTGAGAGATACATTCCGCCTGCGCGGGCGAGTATGGACGTAATTCAGTACGAGCGAGAGGCGATGGTAAAGCACATTGATGCGACCCTTAAGTTCGTTGCTGACTGGGGCGACGCCAACAGGATTCATTTCAATGCCTCAAAAACACAAGCTTGTCTTTTCACTTCTAAACGGAGTTTTTTTTTCACCTGACTCCGACTTTCCAAGATGTGTCCGGCCTCATCACTGACCACCTGTTATCGTTGGGAATGGATGGAGGAGGATGGAGGCACTTTCTAGGCAAGCGTGCTACATCCTAAGCTGCATTCCGTTTTCCATCAGGTGGGATAGCAGACAAACGCGAGCCTAAAGCTAAAAAATAAAAAAATACTATAATGGATTGCAATAATACACCAATGGATTCAAGCAATAAACCTGGCTAGGCCAAAAACTGAGTAAGTTCGGAATTGTCGATGAACGTAAAGAGATATTACATAGACAAAGGCGTTTATTGCCACAAATATGGGTACATTTAAAGATTTTACAGAGTTATTAGATCAATCCATATTGTCCATCCATGTCCTTTACACGCCGTACACGTTCAAAACGTTTCGCAATGCCGGTGTCTCGGACCTGTTTACAGATCACATCAAATTCAGCAAAGTTAGCAATGCTGGATGTGCGTACGGCGGTTTAGAATAGCTGACCGTCAAATCTGAGGAGCGATTGTGGGCAGTAATTTGGGTCGATTCGGCATAACTCGTGGTCGGTTAATTTTAAAACCTCCGACAGACGGGTTGGCGTCAAACTAGTTCGTACTGGTACAACGTAGCAAAGCAGACTCCAAATTTCCCACTCTTCCGGCAACAATATTAGGAGCCTATGAGGGAAACTTTGATAGGTTGCCTGGTATTTTTTTGTTTCAATTTGGACTACAAATTTTTCATAATATCATATATTAAAATTTCCTTTTTTTTATATATAGATTTAACAAAGGATTTTTTATCCATGGTTCACGGTACGGCTTTTGCAAATTTTGACAAAAACATTTCTGCGGTTTCAACGTGAAGCGCAACAGACAAACGAGTTTATTTTGTATATATACTGGGAAACTACTTTTATATATAAAGTACAGAATGCAGAATATTTTCCAGCCTCTAAATGAAGCATTGAACAATTAAGAAATTGAGCAATGAAGCGATCTTGCTCTAGCATAAAATAATTGAAGTCATAATTAACAAATGTTGCAGAACATCTGTGCTTAATGGTCTTTACAAACCTGCTTATATCCGCCGCAACTGGCTGGCATCGGAGGTTAGGGAACGAGTATCTTCTGAAGAAATTGTTCAAATTATAATAACGAATGATATTGGTTAGAGTTTGAGTGATCGAATTCAATATTTTTATGTCTTACACTGATTTGGATCCTTATTTGCAATGTTCTCGTATGACTTATCTTGAGAAATATGCGTTACTGTCGAAACAACTGTTACTGAATAAAAATCAAATAAACTGCTTTACAAATTCGTGTCATTTGGTGTATAGTTAGATAACTTTTCGAGAAGACTTTTGTATAAATCAAATGGGAAAAAAATAACGGTTTTGGCGGTTACGGTAAATTCGAATATTTCGTTGTATTTAATTACAAAAAAAAATCTTTACTCTCTAGAATATGTAGCGAATAATCGCAAAAATAATGTCTTGTTTTTGTAGAGACCAAAAATTATTTTTAGTATACATATTTATTTTATCTGGATAGTATCTTAAGATAAAGTTTCATCATTTTGCAAGTTTTGGGGACGTTGACATATGAAGCGCGCTCCTGATTGTTATAATTGTAAGACATGACGGTAGCAACTGCTAACAAATAATGCACGCAATCGCGGATCTCAACTAGTATTCATAATAAGGAAAGATGTTAACTCGCTGTTCGTGTGTAACGAGTGTGGAGAATAAAGCAGTGGCTCGGAGGCTGGTAACGGCGGCCGGTTATTTATTATTCATCCGGCACCTCTTAGGAGCTTGCTTTTGGCGTTACATTGAATATCAGAAACATGCCTTTTTCCATTTTATTGTTTAGTTTAGTTTATATATGTAGAGAGGGAAGACTGGTAGAAAGAGAATAGTACTAGAGATGGTACTGTAACGCATTTGGAATTCGCTCTAATTAAGGCATTAGGTAAGTAAGCTTGGATCTATATGTGGATAGCCTAGATTATATGAGTATAGTTTATGTCCACGAGGCAGTGACCGCTGAAACTAAGGCTAGCCTCACGCTCATTGGTTTTCTCTTTGTTTTCAGAGACATTTTTTATTTTCCGAACTGAACGTCATATAGTCGGAACTATATATTTCGAAAAAACAAAATAACGCAGATGTACGAATAGTACTACATAATGGAACAAGTTCATGGCCTAAAAGTATGGAACAACTATAGTTTTTTAGACATCTATTCATTGTACTTATCGGAGGATAACATATCTTTATCTCTTGACATGCAAAATTAAATCTTATGATATCTCCCTAAACCTTAAAATAACATTAACCATTCCACAAAATGTAGTTTTCCATGCGTCGATATGTATAATGGGATATGTATGGTTTATTATGAACGTCTGTGAATTACCATACAATGGTGCCGAGGTGAACGACCCGTGACGTCACGTATCCCTTCCGGAAGTGGCAGCTAGGTGATCACTGGTGTGATCGTCCACTGACTTACTTGTCGATGGTAATTGTTGTCGGCCTAGAAAATTAGCTTTTGTTGTTAATCAGATGAAATTAACAGTACCAACGAGTACTTCCGAGTGGAAAGTAAAATAACTATTATATGGAAAAAACTCTTCAAACGACTAATTTTAAATTGATATCCTCGTGGAGGTTATTAATTTTGTTGTTAAAACGAACACGATGTGAGGGTAGATCGGCTGAGTTTAAATACTAGCATATTTCTGTACTAAACGCGAGTCCTCGATAATAACAAAGTTCTCCAACCTTTTATCCAAACTTTACCAAAATATTTCCAACTGTTTAGAAATGCCAAATGAATGTATAAATGGACATGGTACTTGATAAGTCCAAGCTCTATTTAGAGAAATTTACATACACGTATTTTGATAGTGGTTGTGTTTATTATGATTTATGGTGATCGTCGTAGCTAAACTTGGCATACTTTTTTTCATACGGCTATATCCAAATTTGGTAAGGCCACTAAAAATTTGATATTTTATACAAGAATATTATCATCTAAAAATGCAATACAAGAATTTCAAATGTGGTTTTCGATGTTTACATATTTTTAACACATCCTTAGACGTAGTTGCGAACTGTTGACCGCGTGAGCTTGGAACGTCGCAACTTTTGGTTAACATGATTAACATTCGTATCTGTCATACCGAGTGATTGACCCAAAACAATGCATGTTTGCGGAGACAACGACCCCGTGCGAATGACGCCCGCCAGTCGTCTCTGGTAGAAGCTTAGAAAGCGGACCCTGAAAGTTTGCGAATATCTCAACTTTACGTTAGCTTTCTCTATTTGATGGTCTCATACGCAAAGCGCAGAAATGTCAAGGTTTTGATGTAAGTGAAAATCCATGTTCCCTGTTTGTGCGGTATGATTTTCTTTGTTTAATGTCAGTATTTGCTTATATCAACTGGTTTTCTAGCCTCGGTACTGCTCCTTTGGCCTGTAAGTACTCCTCGTAATGGTATACAGCCATGTGGTACAAATATTGATGACACTTTTAATAAAGTTATTGTAAGTCCCAGAAGTCGCATACCAGATGTCAAGTGACCTTCCCAACTATTCTCATAGCTTCAGACGTGCACGTCTTCAAGAAGTCCCATAAATACCTGTACTTAAAAGAGATTGAGAAACGAGTACTCGTCGTAAATGATTACGATGTGTTATAATAATATATATAATCAATGAATTTGTATACCAGCAAATGTTTTATGTATTAGCGTGAAATGTTTATTTTCTCCAGTCTTCGGCCAATTATTTCTTTAATAACACAAGAGCAGCCACACGTACGTAGAAGACTAATTAAACACGAGTTATGAATGTTAATTTATGTTCAGTAACTTAATTATTATTACGTAATTTACGGTCGCTCTCACCCAAACGTGCGTCAAACGTGAGAACGGGTGAATCAGCGAAATCCGTCGCTTAGATCCATTGCGCTTCGTGTCTCTAACAACTTAGTCGACTATGTGTTGTGCACGTGGTTAATGATTAACATTAACTTAAAACATAAAGCATGACACTGGTGCCTGCCCGTTAGCTACTCTGTGAAAAATAAAAATGAGATCTATATTTAGTACGTGTGTAATTATGCTTTCGATCGTTTATGGCATCTTTAAATGATTGAGCCGAAATTTGCTCAATATATACTTAGTAGATAGCTATGTTTGTACCCAATGTTCTGAATTCAATTTAAAGTAAAACGTCCCCAGAGCCCTCTGGCCGCCGCTAATGGAATTTCCATATTAGAGATTAACATTTCAAATTGCGACTGGTGAAATTTTGTTCCTTTAGTTTATGTTTATTTATATCTATATATTGTTTATTTTGCATTTTAATCGTTAGCCTATTTAGATGTACCATTAAATAGGTTTACAGTTAAAATATTGTGTTTCAATACCATCATACAGATTTCCTTACATTGTCGTAATTTATAATAGTAATTAGGTAAATATACCGTATTATGTGGTACA
>DVPR01000759.1:0-12540 GCA_018239345.1 Oxynetra stangelandi | reverse complement strand
CTAAATTGAATAAACCCTGATCTTGTCTTCTCTATACAAATGTACCGTCTCAAAGCTGTAAATTATCAGACGACGACTAAACGCTACAAACGTAGATACTTAACACTGTTTTAGCAAAGAAATAACGACATAAATTATTTACAACATTTTACACACGGTAATGATTTAGCGTTGACCTACCATCATTATAGGTTCCTGTGCAATCACAACAATTGAACATTCACCTTGATTTCAAATACAACTTTTCGATAAGGACAGGTTTTATAATTTTCATAGAACAGGCGAGGTTAGAGACTAATGAAGGTTGCATTACTATACATACCGATAACATCTGGCAAAAAGTAACAAAGTGAATATTGGTTGCATTTAAAGTTGCATGCTATAAAATAACCCCTCATTTTAAATCATATCACACACAAAGGAGTACTACATATTTTCATATTGAAACATTGCTCGAACCTCACTACAGTTTAAGAGCCGTGGGAAAAATATCTAAGTTCGCCTCGCCATTATCTACAAATGTACCTGTTTTGTTACAATTCTCAGTCAATTTCAATCTAGGAATAATTAAAAAGGCGATATATTAGCCGTCTAGGTTCAATACTAAAAACGTTAAGTAAAATAACAATTATAATATTCTTGTACACCGTAAATGGCATAAATTAACGTGAATTCTAATAAAACATGTTTGATATTTTCATACGAGCTATTTTTTAAAAAGTTCATTCATAGACGTTTCATATTCGCTTGAAGTAAATCATAAGATTTTTTGTAATAATTTTGCACAATGATAAATAAACATGGTAAACCATTTACTCCTTGATTACTTCGAAACACATAGATACTTAAGAGATACATACATAGTTCGCTATACAAGAACTTTTGCATTAGACAATTTAAACGATTATTCTTATATCAAGAACACGCACCTCTTGATGAAGTTTCAATATACACTGTATTGTAACATTGGAGTGGATTATATTTACAAAAAATCCCCCTAAATAATTATAATGCTGATAAATGATATGAGATATCAAGCGAAGCGATTTCAATCTACTCACAAATCTTTATGCAGAGTAGGCCTGTACGTATGTATATAATAAATAATATAATTATTGGTATAATTTATTCTAAATTCAATCTGGGCATTACAGTTTACACAGTGTTCATAAGTTTAGTTTCAACAATGATGATGATGATGATAAAGTTTATGATCAGTTTGATATGTGGACGAAAATTTGCAAAGTTTTGCTATGATCAAAATTGTATTAATTAGTATGCGACGATTAAAAATGCTAATTAGAATGCAAGAGTTTTTTTTTTATATTCTGTTACTTTGAATTTTTTTTATTATATCGACAAGAACGTCCTATTAATTGCTTAAAATTATTGGAATAAAGATCACAAATTTCCCGTTTAAATATTCTCATGTAAGTCTTAGTTGCAATTTTTGTGCTTCGGATCACAACCGAACCATAGTAAATGGTACAATAATTAACAATGGTTTCTCTCCATTCTTACAAAATCACATAAAATAACAGGGTTACCACAGATAAAAAATTGTAACTCAACCAATACATTGGTATGTCAGAAATATTGGAATTAAAGAAAATCTTATCATTTTATTATAATAAGATATATATAAAAATCATATTTTCTTCAATATTATTAGTTTTATAACATTCCAATGTTTTCATTATTCTACCCCAAGTGACAGGTCAATAAATAAGTTTAAATATTCGATACACATTTATATACAGTACAATGTCCAGATTTAAAAGTCTATAAATATTCAATTATAATTTCAATTCCAATTGTTTTTAGAAACAGGAACGTATCTATAATATTTATTTACAATTATAAGACATGTTTAACATTTACTTAAAAACACCACAGTGCAACAATAAATAATGCCTTTTAATGTGCCAACACTGTGGCCCTTGTCACACTACGAAGGAATAAACTGGCATCATTAGTTGTATTTTCATATCAACCATAACAATCTATTTCTTCCACTAACTAGCAGAATGTATCGAACGTACATATAAAAGGACATAATTTAATTAAAAATAATTATTACACAACACTACAAAACTATGTCATTACGTCCTGCTGTTTATAAGTTTTATGTACAACGATATGGTTATTCAATACATTTATTATTATTAATAATAATAATACTAATATTGGTGCGAATAAATAAAATGGACATAATTCTACTAATAACTTTGTTTCAAATAACTTTACGACCTGATTACTCATTTTCATGCACCCGGAGATCTTCGGAAAACCTGAAAGTGTATTTGCGAGAAGCAGTCGTAGGAGTCGTGGTCATCACTTAATAAGGCATTTCCGCAGTATGCGGATACCTATTAAAATATATGATGGGAAAAAGTCCTATTTAAAATTTTATTTAAATGAAATAGCATCATGATAAAAAGCATAACAACAGCTACTGTGACTAATAATTGGGTAAATGAAGAAAAACAGCAATGCGTTCCTCCGAGGGCTGAAAGGAAACAACTGAAGTCTGGGAGTCTTTAAGACATCTATTCCAATAGAATTATATAGAGAAAGCACTGTTGTATTTGACCTTGGACTGCTGCGAGTTGTTAAAATAATGTTAAATTGTAATTGGAATAGCAAGTTGTTAGTAGAACTATCTCCAGTACTAGTGTTGCTATATTAAGTACGTATAAAAGTACACCGTGACGGCCTCGTGCTGCCTAGCTGACCGCATCAATGTCAGCTTCATATAAGCTATTGAATTTATTAAAGCTTGATCTATATTTATTCAAAATAACAGTAAAGTAAGCAGTCAATAATTTACAGTTGTACGTGAATATCTAAAAACTTTCAGTTTTCTGAAAATTATTAATATAAATATTTTATTTATATTTCATACTGGCAATATCAAAGGCTTACGTGTATATCATTTTGACTTACGTATATAATCATAATTATTTTTTATTGAAGAAATATATTGCCTACATATTTTTATAGTCATTATTGAAGGAATAAGAAGTGCATCAATAAAAATTAAATAACAAGAGTTATAGTAATTGTTCCCCTTTGTCAGAGTGGCAAGCATTTTTGTACGATTTATTGACATGTGTATAAATAATTAAATAAAAAAAGATTAAAAAAGATTTGTGCTTATTCAAAATTAATAATTCGTTGTAATATTTAGTAAAATTTAATTTCATTAAAAATCGAATTATGTAGAATTTACATGATGGCATTCTTTTTGGTATTTTTGAAACACGTGTATTTTTAGGAGTTAATTACTCATTATAGATAGACGATTGGAAGCATTTGATACGTTTCAAAATTCAAGTAAACGAGCACGGAGCGATTAAATGAAGAAATAATTGAGAACCTGGAAGCTGGAGTGCCGTTGTGCTCACTTCAGTGCTATTGATCTAGCGCTCCGCAGGCACCAGGCAAACTGAGTGACTAGTTTCCGTCGTCTGATTAAGCAATCACGTCACAGGAATCTGTTGCGCGATTGATGCCTACGTTAATACTTCGATGACTTTAGGGCTCAGATGTGATACAATACGTATGTATGACGGTTTATATTCAGCATTCTAAATATTCATAAGAGTTCGCAGGAGTTCGGGTCTCCCTCCCCGAGGTGATCATCACAGATATAAAATATACCTGACCAATATTAGAGTTAGATATGTAAAGAAGCTCAGGTTTTTTTTTGTGTGATAAAAAACATGGAAATAGTGTTAACACAAATTAGACCAGTTTTTCGCGACCTTTCATGTAATTCCACATTGATCTACTAAACAGCCCTGGTTATAACTTAGTTGCATGGAAACCTTCTCTAATATACCCATCGTAATTATTATATAAAATTATTTAAGGAGAAATCTTAACTGTTGAAGTATCAAAATAAATATTTCAAGACCGGTCTTAATCTAAATTAATAGCATAATACTATCTTCGGCGTGCTGATTGTGATTTAAAAAAAATATTTGTTACCGAATGGTAGACAAAATGTGTGAAATGGCAACACAGCCACCATCTCTTTCTCTCTGACACTCTCATAATAATTATTCTGAACAAGACTTCACACTATTCCACGGGCCGATTTATTCAGTATTGTTTTTGTTATTACTTGGAATTGTCAACACACTATAAATATCTTACTGACAGACAAGCTGTGGTTTAAACTATGATGTTGTCATCAACAATTAGGTGTAAACCGTAAGGGCGCGTCCTATGGTATACATCATACTTATCTTTTAATCCCAGTAGTTTTAACATGTATTTGTTAAAAGTTTAAACAATTCCAGTTCTATCTATCTCTCGCCTGCTCCCACTTGACCGGGTAATCTGCTTTATATATTGTTAAACATAAGGTTGCCAGTGCTGAAGAGAACCGAGACATAATATTTAATACATTACTAAGTTCGATACACATTTTTCCATTTATCGAACATCGTGGGCAAGAAAGACATCTTACAATGCACAAATCAGAATGTCCCCGCAGCGGAAGCACTGGGACATGTACTTTAATTATGCGCCGCTCTTTTCCCTTGCATATATCCCTCCCATCTTTTGGCCGTGTTAATCAAAATCGGATCCGGGTCTAGCCCTGCCAACAGATACAGCTGGTTGACATGCGTAGCGTGGTAGTCCCACCTGGCTACGTTGGGGCTGACGCCCAAAGTAAAGTGTCGCAGATCGTAGAAGCTGCCGCTGCCGGTGTCGAAGAGCGGCAGGAGCGTCTTGAGCGACGTCATGCCGTCGTCGAACATTTTCTTGGCGAGAGAGATGGAATTCTCGCCCTCGATCACGTGCAAGTCGTACAGGCCGAGGAGGGTGTAGATGAAGCCGTTCAGGACGAAAAGGGGTGGCTTGGTCGGGTACTCCTCGTACCTACATTTGAAAAAGTTCCTAAATTATTAAGATAATATCCTTCGAAAGCAGTCATAATCGTCGCTGTCCGCGGCCGCACTCACCACACGTAGCGGTCCATGAAGGAGGCACGCACGCCGCCGGCGCCGGGCGCCACGTCCAGCAGCCGCAGCGCGCGCCGCGCCGCGCGCACGTAGCCCGCGTCGCCGCTGCGGTGGTACGCGCGCGACAGCAGCGAGATCGCGTGCCCCTGGCTCATCGCCGAGTGCCTGCGATCGCACGCCTCAACGTTACTTGCGCGATAGCGATCTACGTTCTATTTATTTATTTATTTAACAGATATACCATTGACTTATCAGTATACTTAATTAATTATAGTAATTACATTAGGACTTATGCGATGCGATTCACCTTCTAGGGGTATATACAACATTGATTTAAAATATATAGCTGATAGCACACAATCTTCCTTAATACACAATTTAAACATTAAAAAAAAAAAACAAAGTGCAATATGAAACTTAATAAACTAAACCAAAAATTTTAACGTAAAAGAAGGTAATAATAATAATAAGTACAGTTTAAAAGTATTCGAGGTCGGTTGCAGATGTGTATGAGCGGCACGGGCCACTCGAGACTGATGCATGTCGGTTTGTCCCTCTATTCAGAAAAAAGGACACCGAAGTTCATCAAGCAATGGACGAGAATGATTGATGAGAGAAACATGGTAGGCTAATATTGACGCAGTATTTCACAACTCTGATGATTATCGCGGCCTGATATATGTACTGCTATGTACTACGTACTGCCATGCAGTAATAGATTTTTTAAAATAAATGTATAATAATTATATTAATATGCATATCGATATCAATTATATATCAATAGAAATTTTGTATTACTTTCATATTGTTAAGTTTGCTAACCAAATTGTGAACATTTAAAAAGTAACTCTGAACACTTGTTCTTACTTTCATATACCGAAATTTATATCTGAACCAACACTTTATATCAAAAAATGCAGACGCCTTTGTTGCAAATGAGACGAAGAGAATGCTTTTTTGTACGGCTTGATTGCACTGCGAAGTGACATGAGATGATTAAATTCATACGAAGTTATGCGTTATTAAGTTATTTTCTATACTTGTAATCTTCACTGCACGTGTAACGAGTTATCACATGAGATTAGGTACATTCCTTATATATATATACACATACATAACCTTATACTGTTCAAAACAAGGGTCAACAGATATCTTATAGGCGAGCGTGTTTCACACTAGGTTCCATCTCACTTACAATGAGGTGAAATCAAAGCCAAACGCGAGTCTATTGCAATAAAAGAATATATCTCACGCGACTGTGCTCTCATTTGAATTCTTCGTAAATGGCAATGTTATAAGTCCATCTCATCACCTGCTATAAATGTGACAGTTTACTAACGAACAGCACACGTAGGGGCTACTTTGTCAAGATGTGATCCATCTCCACTCGGAAGGTATTAATAACCAGTAACTATCAACAGCCACAAACATAACATTAAATATATTATGAGACATGGCCACAAACTAATTTCCGGCGTCATAATAACGATTAATGTAACATTTAGCTTCTATAAATACTTCCGATCCCGTATCATTTTCATTGAAGACACATTTTATTTAGTGTAATAACCGTAATTATGTGTTTAAATAAATTTAAACCGTATATATATGAGAATAAAGGTCAATATAAGCTTAAAGGTACCCGACCCAGATAACGGGGATAATTAAAATCGGTGGACATGCGCGCGCGCAATAAAATCTAGACGTAAATAAGTAAAACGTCGGATGGAGCGGTGCGTGACTTGCATAACAATTTATTGGACGTAACGTTCGCTGGTCCATTATATATTTTTTAGAATAACACCTCGCGTGACACTTAGAAAGTGGTCGAATGCTGCTATGCTGTGCTGGCTTTTCGTCATTCTGTAGCCGCATTGGCTAATGCATCTTAATTGATCTCTGTTGGACGCGGGTTTACTTCGCGCGAAATCATAAATACGCAGATATTTTTGTAGTCACAGTTGCGTACGACAATACGAATGCGAGATCTTCCGGGTATGACATTGAAGTCTAAACTCTCGAAACATCAATGCTTTTTATTAAATAATACAAAGCCCAAAATGTCGATAAATTATGGTCGATAAATGCCACTGCGAAAAGTTATGCACGCAAAACGAGTAACCAATTTATATTCGAATGAAGATATGTTAATTTATATCTATACAATAACAAAACTTTTTTGTATTGGTTTAATACATTCCCGCGCTCCCGCTTCCTTCTCACTGCAGTAGCGTCAAAGTGAATTAAATCATATTAAAGTCAGGAACACGAACGAGTTCCGTCCGTAAAGCAAATGTATCGCGTAATATCTAATTGAATGCTATTATAAAATTCGACGCAATGGGCCGCTAGGGTTTTCAGAATACATTTCTGAGTATAGCGAGTATATTGCATTTATTATATTGGACTGGCCTGTGCCCGTGGGTTGTCAGGTAGCCGAGACAAATATTTGTACTATGAGCACGAACATTTCTTCTGCGTCGTCGTTCTTAGTGTGATAAATATTGAAGTGTGTATTAAGAAAATTTATGTAGCACAGTTCACGTATGCTTTGGAATCTGTTGGTCGTGTGTGAAGTTGTCCCAAAACAGAACATTATAATAAATTATGTATAACTTTGATTCATTATCTTTATACAAACAGTTTTTTACAAATTTAAAAATCTATTTAGTTTTTAAATTTGTAAAATTTTTATTTTAAAAATCTCTATAATTGGCCGATCAAATGTTAACACCCTCGATTCGGTACAAAATGAAGTTTGGAGCAACTCGTCACGCGTACTCCAACAAGAAGCGCAGCTCACCAGCCGGGCGCCAGGTCGGGCACGGCGGGCGCCACGCGGCGTCGCGCGGGCACGGGCCAGCCGCCGCGCGCCCGCTGCTGCCGCACCAGCCAGCGCGCCGCCGCGAAGAAGTGCGCCATGTGCTCGCTCGACGACACCCGCACGCGCGCTACCGCCCCCGACCCCATGAGGATTATACTCGATATCTAGCGGGGAAAACGATTGCAATCATGAGCATCGTCTGATAATAATATATATTATCCATTTAAATTTTACATCCAAGACCCCGACTAGCCCTAATATTTTATTTATTTATATCAGACACACCAAAAGCGATACACATAAAACGTTTATAAACTAATACTCACAATACATTCTGAAATACTAAAAGAGACTTGCTCAACGAGGAGAAACAATATCAATGACAATAATTTTAACGGCGACAGAACGTAGTCGAGTCAGACGGTATTGTAAATACAGAAAGTTGCATTTCAGAACTTCAATAAAAGATCAATCAATAGCAGTAATTCAAGTTGTTCTGACAGAAGATATCAATTAAGAAGGTACCCAAGGTTACATACCTTAAATTTATTTCTTGGCAACTTGCGCTTGGGCTGATCGAGAAGCGCCCAGCCCTTCTGCATGTCTATGATGAGATCCCGAGTGATTCTTCTCCACTTCTGCTCGACTCCTATCCCGTAATATATATGTTCCTCCTTTTCAAATAAAAACATATGAATTTAACAAACAACACACTCTTCAAGGCAAAATAGGCAACGTCATACGTGTTCGGTTGGTGAGCAAAAGTAGATTCAAATGTATTTAATAATTAAATCACCTGCGCATAGATCAGCCGCGTACTCGTCACGTAGTGCAAGTAGACGGTCTCCTTCTTGTCCTTGTTCTGCAGCACCACCGTCAGCGAGGAGTTCGGCTTGAACAACACGTCCAGGCTCAGCACGAAGTCCTGAGTGATGTTGGCCTTCAGCCACACCTGGCTCGATACGTGGTCGTTAGTTGAAAACTTTATAACATTCGCCTTTAACTCCGCGTCCACCTCCCTCGTCATCGTGGCGTCCTTGCTCACTATCCAGTTCTCCATGTACTTCTGTCCGTCGTCTATTATTCTAACTCGCGGTTCTGGTTCTGTAATATTCTTGCTGTAATGCGCTAATCCGAACTGCGCTATTTGTGTTGGATAGAAAAAGCCCCGGGGCTCCCACTGCGTCGACACCGGGACCCCCTCGATCCCGCTGATGCACTTCACTCGGTCGCGTACTTCCACGTTGTAGTTCTCGAACGTTGTGAACGTGCCGCGGGGATCGTACTTCTTCTTCGGATGATAAATTTTGCTGTAGCTGTGTGACCATTCGAACTTCTCCACGCCGTCCGTGGATGCTATCTTGCCGTAGATCTAGTAGGAGCGATTTAATAAAAATAACATATGTACGTGTATTATATTCAATTTAACTGACATGTAGTATTAATCAAAAGTTGAATGTAGTTCTAGAGAGGAAGCACTTGGTGGCAGACAGTTAAGTTGCTTCGCTGATGCCGATTGAAGCCTGATGATTTTTTGATGACGTGATTCGGCGTCACGGTCCCCAAGTCTGCGAGACGCTTAAATTTGGTACGCTGCTTAGAAAAAGTGTGGATTGTGTGCTTAATAAATTTTTCACTTCAAAAATGATAGTTTAAATGATAAATAGAGTAACGCTCAGTACTTGTAAAAAGTAACACATTATTAATACTGTAATTTGTCGTTTTCAATTAGTATTTTGTTAGTTTAAAGAAATAATCTTTTGTACAGTTTGCATGTGCCTTTATATTTATAACGCTCGTGACTATTGCGTGCTTTGAACTATTTATGTAATTATGTATCAAACCATTTCGCCATTGAGGTTGAACAGTCTAACTCTGCGTGGGCAAGCCTGTGAAGCAGACGAGAAGTCTTCCGTCTTTTGTCACACCGAAGCACAAGTTCTAACCTCAACTTACCCACCATCCACGCCATGGTAGTTACGTATTCAATAGCATGACTAATACAATTAACGTACAAAAACGCCACGCGTTGAGTACATTATTAAGTACTCAAGCAATTCGGTAAGTATTCGTGGAGTTATAAAATAGAGCGCAGCGAAGGAAGCAACTGCGCGACCTTTAGGCCTCATACTAAATTGATGAATTTAATTTAGGCTAAATACAGTGAATGACCCCATCCTCCCTTTGGGAGTTATTTCAATTTGTCGTGAGCATTATGTACCTGTTGCATGTCGAACATTCAGATATACTGCACACGTGTTAGCTACTTGTGTGCCAGTTTGACGAGTGTGGTAGATAGACATTCGCTGTGATATCATTACAGCGCTGGCTTATCTGTATGATTGTAAGGTAATGGGCACAACTCACCTCAAAATACTTGCGTATAAAGGAGAAGGGTATGTACACCTCGCCCGCCTGCCGCTTGCACGCCACAGAGTACTCGCCGTTGATCGAGCATTCGATATCGTCGCTCGGCGCCCGCTCCGACATCGTGTTTGATAGGATTGAGCCTACTGGAAAATGACTACACTGTGGTATTGCCAAGATTTGTATTTTATCTTAAAAAATTGAGATTCTTGTTGTTTCCAAGATAACGGCTAAAAGGATGGGTGATGTATAATCAGTAATATTTTAAAACTTTGAAAGTCACCAAGTTACATTAGGCACTAAACATTTTAAATATCTATATGTCTATATTCATTGGATTATCTTGTACATTGGATCATATTATACATTGGATCCATTTCATTTATTGCTTTAAATATTTAAAAAATGTGTAAAACGAGAGATTTTATGAATGTATTTTATATTATAACCTGTTAAATTGAATTTATTATTGATTAGGTGCAATGCTACAATGTTCATCTTACATTTCTCGTGATGAGATATAAATCTTGTCGAAATCTTGGCGTGTGCACTGCAGGGTGCTTAAGATGCGAATACATCCATAGCTAACGAACCAACTGTACCGTGTCGAAACGAACGAGACATTTCGCGATTCGTGGAACAATTTAATTCCATTGGGCATACGATTTATGTACCGAAAGTGCACCCACGAGGAATTGTAGAAATTTCATTTCCTATTGTTTTTTGTTCTACTGTTGTTGGTACCGTAGTGTATAAGTATGTTTAACTGGAGTGTTAACCGTTGAAATACACGGCAAAAGAAAGAATGGTGTGATTTTTTTAAATATATCACTTACTGGGTCTTCTGGCAAGATCGCCGCAGCGGCTCCAGTACAGCGTGAGCAGCATCACAGTGGCGCAGAGCGCGGCGAGCGCCACGCGCATGTTGAGCCGCACCAGCATCATGGCGCCCGCGCGACCCCAGGGCGTCACTCATAGCCCCAACTTGCTCCTCCGCGTCGCACTCAGTCTAGTCGCTCGCAGCCGTGGCATGACCTGGCGATCCAAGCAGTTTAACATTCATCACTGATGTTAGAGTTCACTAATAACAGTGAAGGTGTTGTCGTGAAGCTCGGTATGTGACATAATTAGGATCACTATGCTCCTAGCATTCCAATCACATGCATCAGCCGATTTGAGTATTCGCCAAACAACCAAACAAGCCGAACCCAATGGCATTTTTGTCCATCTCCACAGCCCCCTTAATTGCACACTTAAGCGCAAATCATTCACTGTGTTCAAGTTTTATGGCAGAATGTTTAAATAAACACCAATAATACTTAAAGAATTATATAGAACAAAATCTGTACTTTTCTAGGTTTAAAGTGCTATTGGAAAAAAATATAGTGTTTTTTCAACAACTGATAAGTCATGACACTTATGGGCAATGAGACATGCCCATAAGTGTCATGACACATTGCATATGTGTATATAAATAAACAAACATAAGTTCAAATAAACAGTCACTGTATGCTATTTGGTTTTTTTTAATTTGCATTTCTATCATCTGTCACTGAATTATTTATAACTTTGGTGCTGACCTCAACTACTCTCTGATATGTCCTCTAGAGTCCAATAAAAAACTTTCCAAAAACAGTTTGGCTATTGTATTAGATGGGAAAATTTATCAGCTGGTCACTCCTATAAGCCACAAGATACTTATATTACACACATAATTTTCATCTATCACCTACAAAATTTATTTTATTTTACTGAATACAATCATAAGTACAATCTTGTATGAATACAGTAATAACATAAAGTTCATTTGTAATTCGAATCAAACACATACACACATAAGGATGTACATGTTTAAAAAGAATTTTCCTTTAGCATATTATCCTTCTGATGACATAATTGTGGACAATGGTGATGCAACTGCAATATGGAATTGTTCAATATTTATTTCCTTTGTATACTTGAACACTACATCCATAATTATACACAATGTATCTACATAAAGTGTTTAAACATTATACTAACAAATCTCTTATTTGTATTCTTGGTAAATATTTCCAGTTCAAATAGTTCTTCATATATAAATAAAGTAAGAGTTATCATACACTGTAACAGTTATCTTTCCTTCATTGGCTTTGATCCCCGCCAGGCAATGGTAGGCTGGAATTAAAAAATTTAAGGTAAGGTAAGGTAGTGTAAGGTACTCGTATAATGAGCTAATGTTTTGTTTAATATACACTATGTCAACGCTAGCATGATGCGGTAAAGATCTGATTTAAATAAATAATATAGATAAAACTAAATAAATAACCATCACACCAGGTCCCTAGCGGGGTAGGCAGAGAGCACGGAGTGCCAAACATCTCTGTCCTTGCA
>DVPR01000758.1:0-12540 GCA_018239345.1 Oxynetra stangelandi | reverse complement strand
CGCACGCTGTTCACCCGTGAAGCGCTCCATTGCGACTAAATTTCCGAGGCCCGAGTTACAGATCCCCACTTCCCGCGTTCCTCTCCCCTCCCCCGTTCCAACGCTATGGCGATTTCAAATTCGCAAAACTCCGAGGCCCACCCTGTACAATGGATCCATCGACAAATTGTTCTAATGCTCTATGTGATCATGACTTTAACCACAGCGCTTTAGGTCTGTAAATAAATATAAACACTAATTCCTGGGTTTTCTTTTTGTAAAAGGAAAGCTAGATATAAATTCTATATTTCATTGGTACAGTATAATTAAGGAACATAAAACTGAATGAACTGTGAGCATGAATTTTTATGTTTCTACAAGTTCCGTGACCTTTTCGTATTATTATTCAAGCGGGAAACGCCTAGTATTTTCAGCCAATTAATGTTAATAAAATTGCCCATAATTCCAAAGGGTTGTAAGTATACCGACAAAATGTGAAGTGATTTCTTAATAGGGACATTTCCCTACATACAAAAAAAATTCTACTAAGGCCAGTAGGTTATAAATATATCGAGGTTTTTGCAATTTGTTTTTAATTGTTTCGAACGAATAATATAATACAATAAATATTTATACGAATTAATGGAAGAAAGTAAATTTTCTTCCATTCAAAAAGGTATGTGTGTAAATTATTTAAACTTTAGTACACTGCAAATTTAAAAAGATAAATGTACACAGTATATTATTAGGTCGATGACCTATTAGCGGTAATAGCGGCGGTAAGCGTGACACTCTGTTATGTTCTAGTAGTGTGTGCGAATGCGGTTTAGTGCGGAATGTGAGTGTGTGTGCCGATTTGTGTGGATAGGAGACACGGTTGTTATTAGGGCTCAAAACGATAGACAATAGTAATGTTGCGGGTTCGCAGATCGCTTGTTACCTGCCACCGTATTAGCGTACGAAACGATTCTTGGAATTATGTAACGGGCAACAAATCCAGAACATTTAATCCCAACAAAGAGCCATTATTCATGCGGTTAATGGTTTTATGAATCTAGTTGTTGAACTCCAGATAGCGATGTCATTAACATTTTGTATTGCAAACACGCGATAACCGGTCTCAAACTACCTTTTATTACAATTATTTTACGATTTCAATTTTATATTCAATGATCCTTTACGATTTATTGCGCCTTTGTTGCATCGATAGCAAAAAATGAAATAGCTTGTAAGTTTTATTATTCCAGTAATCGTATGAAAAGAAGTCCCCTAAGATACTATTGTATTAATATTGGTCCCAAGTAGGTAAACAGTAACGAGGAAAATATCATATTAATTTTGAAAGTGCACTGACCTTTCATAAGAGCGGCTTCGGCAGTGCCGCCGTCCTTATCTTGGCCGGATAACAATCTCATTTTTGTACAGAAACGATACAATCAATCGATCGCAGCAATTCTCGTTAACTATTCGGCACGATCATAAGAAATCTTATTTATACATGAAAAAGTAGGTTATCCCTTGGTTATCAGTGAGCATGTGACTGATAATAGTGACTCAAAACAATAATTAATTCGCGGCGACTGAAATAGTTAAATGATAATATTACCCAAATGTTGGCGTTTATCACGCGTGCGTATCATATCGCAGGAAGGGTTATGCAAAGTTAAGCAATTTACAATCGAAATGCATTTAGATTGCTTTCAAATGTTAGTTAGTATTTTCTAACATCATATATACGACCATATATACTACATTCATATTCCTTTTACATTATATATACATATGTATTATAAGTAAATTAAAACGTATGCGTTACGCTAATAGTATGAAGATGACATTGCAGCAGAAAGCGAAATATAATTCAGACTTAATGACATGACAAAATTCGCACTCCACCCGTTAAACTTTTAAACCGTCATTAGTCTCTTAATTTGAAAATTATATATTTTAAATCTGATTAATTACGGGTATACAATTGTATGTATGATGTAGATACATTGTATTAATTGAATAGACACTTTTTACATTTTATAACAGAGTAGGTGCTTTATTATATTGTTATTCTTGATATGAATGTTTCAGTGGTTACGAGCTAGACACAAAGTGAAATGTGTCGTGACACGAATAGAAGTTTCAGTTCTTATGTGTATGTATGTACACCACACTGCAAGTGTTTTTTATGTACAAATAGTAGCCAACGAGCATCGAACTTAAGAGGTCGCTGTTTTATAAATAAAATTAGGTGCAATCGACACTGAATAGGACTGTTAGTGTCAGTTAATATTAGTAGTTAATACGACTACTACTTACTATTAATTGGGAATAGAAATGCAGGGATATGACTGTTTATAAAAATTAGTTAGTACCTATTTTAGACGAAGCTGGATATGGTATGAGTCATTTCTATTTCAGCGGAATGATATGGTAATCTGTGGTGTACATGATAAGCAACAGCCAAGCCCTTCAGTTCTAAAAACAAGTTACTTAAATGCCAATTGTTTTCCATTAAAAATATATGTAACGGCGGGTTATTTACAAAAAAAATAAGTTATATAACAAATCATTATCATATTAATATTGACGAATGTTACGTATTATTACTTGATTTAACCTCTAAAAAAACAAACATTTCGAACAAGTTATTCTGTAAATAAAGCAGTTTTCCCTAAGTGTTATCAATTAATATTAGATAACCATTGCTGGCATAATTCGTAAACCGTATATAAAACTTCAACAGCTACAAGCAGTGCACTGCGTTCCACTATTAGTTACGCCTCACTTTTGTGTCGGAGGGAGAGCAAAACAATGAAACATCGTTTTCTGTGCACGTTGCAGAATCGTGCAGTTGCACGAACTTATAAGCAGTTTTTTTAGTTTCATTATTTTAAAGTTTAATTTCAATTTTGCATCCGTGTTGAGAACTTACAGTAACTAATATGACAAATGAAATAAATATGCATGGAAAAATTAAATTAATATAAGTTAGGATTGTATGTTTGACATGAAAATTGTATTTCTTTTAATTTCTTTATTATTTGTTTAGATTTGCGGTAACGTTGCCGGCGACAATGCTATAATTAACGGGTCATCTGAGCTTTAACATGTGCGACTCTTTCATTTTTCAGCGTATTTGATATTTTATTTGGTTTTCAAGAGTAATAAGCAAAATTATTTTTATATTCACTTCGGTTACGTATAACACATATTTGGAAATATTTATTTAATGTCGGCTGTCGGCAAAATTGACTTTAAGCTGCAGCCAAACGCAGTGTCTAAGCAGGCGGGCATATCCAGGCAAAGTGAGTGACAAGAGAAGCTCGGGAATAAAAGTGACCATTAAGAAAAGATGTTGGGAAAATTCGACAAAATCGAGCACTTCTAAAGAAAATACATATTTTCAAGGCAGTTTCATACGAGTGAAGCTATGGAGCATAATATGATAAATTGAAATCAAACTAAATGAATCTGAAATGAGAAATTATCTTAATGCTTTTATATGAGAAAATATTAACTCTGAATTTAATGTAAGATATATTTGGTTAGAATACTTTTTAATGTAATTCAGTACATCTTTACCGGCCAAGCGTTTGTGACAAATATTTCTGTTTATCTTTACTGTCCGAATGCTTATGACAAATATTTATTTAAGTTACGCGTGCGTTCATATTTGTATCAAAAGATGCAAAAGGTCAAGTCGGGGTCACCAGTATGGTAAACAGAGAACCTCTGGCAGGCTTTTATGGTATGCTCGAGGAGCAGACGAGCTGCAGTTATTCTAACCAGACACTTGTATATGTATATATATATCAACTTTCTCTGAAACATCGATAGCGTGATTTACGATCGCCAATGGCGCCATCTCTTGACGAGTGGCGGTAAGACACTCTAGGGATTTACGTAACCTTATCTTTAATAATAATTTACTTAATGCAAAAATAAGTATGTAGAATCTTATCGACCTGAAGAGAACTATTTGACATCTATTATGATGAATCACACTTTGATTTCTCGAACGATAGATAAAATACCTAGGTACATATTTTTATTTATCTCCCATGAAAATGTTTTAACTAAAGAACAAAAGAAATAAAGTGTATCTTTGCTTAAACAGGTTCTCGTTTATTAATATTTTAAATTATTAACATTTATTAATTTTCGTACTGCAAAATAAGTTTAAGTTAAGCGTCGATGATTGAAGTTTGTCTTTTTTACAAGCAAATCCGGACTGGGTACCTATCTATTGGTATCAGCGATACGTGTAGGACAATTTCATCCCTAATAACGAATTTTCTTCAATAAGATAAAATAAAATCCGAATAAAGAGGCTGTTATTTAAGGTCAACAAATTCAAAATATTTATTATAATAATAGCAGATAATAAATATCTTGTGATCCAATCACAAATTAGGCGACACCTGTGGTACGCTAACCATGCTACTGATAAAGTAGATACATACGTATGTGCATATAAATATATACTTTTATAGATTTTTTAGTTACATGTTGCACTGTTCATGTTATCAGCGTGTGCATTACAGTTCATTGCTTTGTTTTGTTCGCAGCTTTTATCTACCGATAATAGTAACGGGACATGGAGATTACGCCTTATCTTTAGCTGCGGCATTTTTAAAACGCTCAGATGAGAACAGATTACATAGACCTATGCATGAATCGTGTTCCAGAAAATTCTCGATACTAGATACCTACGTTTCTAGTTTGTCTCGTTACACTATTATTATGTTTACCAAAACAACCGTTTTATTTAGAATTTTTGTGGTCATTTCATGCGTATAACGTGGGCAACTTTATCAATTGTGCGCGTAACATAATGATGACGTCATATCTAAAGCAGACAGTAAATCGGTAACACAATAATGCTTAGTTGATATCAATTCAGAAGATGTTCGCGAAAAATTGTCATACATATTTTTTCTTCACTGTTCACTCATAAATCGGAACACGCATAATATATCACATAGAACACGTTAACATAGTTCAAAAAATTATTATCAGCTACCAATTTTCAGCACAGCCCGTTTTATTGTTCAGTAAATTTAAGTCAGTCGGTTTCGACGTATAGGCACATCGTAAATAATGTTTTACGTTAAGCAACACCGGATGTGGTCGGTTTTCGGTTGGGTGCGGGAGATAGGAAGCCACGAATATGAACATATATATCAAATAGTAGATAGCCCCTTTACTATTAGAACGATTAAAACAAATTTCTAGAAAAGGTTGACTATTAAATCACAAGTAGGAATTTATCGGGGTGTATTGTGCTATTCTACTTATAAATTGTTTTTAGTAATAAATAAACACGAAAAGAGAACAATTTCGAGCAATGCAAATACATATAGAAATTAGACATGAAACGAAATATTATAGTTAAATACTTCAAGGCAACATTTCGCCTTGGTAATCCAAGTTTGTATGTGTTATGAGACTACAAATGTGATTTGTAGGAAATTCAAGTTAATGAATTATGTGATTAGTTATATTCTAAATAAATAATTTGCTGACAACCGCGGATCTTTTCTAGGAATCAGGTCAGTTTTCACTTATATGTATTAAGTTATGTAACTAAAGAATCTATCTCTCAAATGTTTTTAAATCGCCATTGAAGTTTCGCACTCGTTTCAAAGCTTGTTACTAATGATAACAATTGGGACCGACTGTTCAAAGTACGAGTACCATATAAAAGCGCTAAACTACGAATACAACTTTGATCCCAGCGGTCACGCATCACAGTGACGGCAGCGTAAGACATTGTTTGGTTTTACATATAGCGTGCATTTTAAAACAACGTCACGGTTACGAGGCGCTTTGTCATAGTTTTATTCCATTTTGAAACTATTTGAAAAACTGGCAAGGTACATTCTTATTTCTTTAATCTTCATTGCTATTTCTTTGATTGTTATAGGTCATTAACTAGTGATACAAATAGCGAATTTAGTGCTTAGTGCATTCTCTATCAGTCAACCCAGACTGATGATGAACAATTTTTGATGGAAAAAATTTATAGAATTAAAATAATGACAAGTTTTAAAATAACAACAAAAAAGATCAATAATATATAAGATATTTAGGTGCTAATAGAAGTTCTAGACGTTAAGTGCCAATAGCATTCTATATATCCAACTTGTAGGTACTACTATTATTGATAAAGCTGAACATAAAAGGTTTTCGACACAACTACATATTATACGTAGGTACAATTGAGACACCACTTGCAGTGGACAATATAAAACAAGACATACCTCTGGTAGATACGGTCCTATACTCATCAGTTCGAACGTCAATTTCCCCAGTCACATTCATAATATCACAAAGTATATGTATGTGTATTTCTACCAAAACCTTTTACGGCATCAATAAAACTTTATTAGAAACGAGATACCGTAACTGCTGAGCTATAATATGAGACTAGATGTTCGTTTTTTATATTTATAATATAATTGGTATATATTATCAATTGTAAATTCCTTGCACTCTTGATTATCGTAGCAGTGTTTGTTAATAGCTCAGTTTGAAGGCGTCGTTCTGTTAACTGCATATGTGTTATCATATTTTTTTTCGCAATGAAGTTTGTTTACTCAGCTATACTGATTCATCGTTCAGTCAAACAATGATGTTGTTCAAGAATGTTCTCTCAATGCGTGTTAAAACATTCAAATGATAGTTACAAAAGATTTTCATGGACGTTCATATCCAAGTCATGGGGACTTCTGTGAAGCTGTAAAAGAAAACGAATGTGGAGTCACATTGTTAAGTGTTAAGATTAAGTTAATGTGAAATAATAAAACTGTGAGTTTAATTTCTACAATTAACAAACACAAAATGTTTTTTTCTTTGAAATGGATCATATCAATGGATGAACTGTTCGCAAGGAATGCTTATCACTTAGAATACACCTAACTCATCATCGCCATTATCAAACATAAGCATTCCTGAATTTCCTCCTCGACACAAGAATCACCAAATAAAAAAGGTGGCTTGTTGATCCGGCATGAACAGTGTCGAAGGCTTATTGAAGTACCAATTAATTTATTAAGTAAACAAAATATGCAATTCACTAATAAATTGAAATAAATCTTCAAAGTGCAAAAGTGAAATTTATTTATAATGTGTTTATTGTTTCACGTCTTTGTTTGATTTGTACGTAAAAAAGCTATTGTTCATATTCAATTAGACTGGCCTACAATAATGCGACTATTATATTTGAAAGAAAGTAAGATCAAACAATCTAATAGAAGACCAGAAAATGTATAAGAAATACGAGAAACAAAAATTGAAAAACAGATACCATACAAACTGTTCAAAGTATTTTCCATTCAAATCCGACCAATCAATCAATATACGTGCGACCTATTTTTAGATATATTCAGCGAATTTTAAACATCGAAACTGATTGTGTTGGACGTATACATACATACGAATACCAACCAATTAATTGGTGAATTCAATTCGACGTCACGGAATCATCCACTAAATTAACTGGTTCTATATTCAAAACGCGAGTTCGTATGCCGGCGCAGAAATTATGCACGTATGAAATGAAATGTAGGCGTTGTTGGCTTACAAATGGGTTAGTGTAGCGCTATGGTGGCTAAGTAAACTTTATGAAGCGCTTTAGTCCTCTTTCACGATAATAACACGTGCAAATCTACTTACGAGTTATATTGTACCTGATAATACTCGTATATTAACATGTTTAACTTCGCACCTATGTATAGAATACGAAGAACAAAAGAAGTAAAATACAGATAAGAACTTCTACCTTGCACAAAGGGTAAATATGTTACAATGGCATCCGATTGTAGCGTGCTTATGCTTAAACGTGAGGGTTTCACGAAGCTGCACAAGGATCAATATTAGTACGAATACAAAGCAGGAGTACCGAAGTATAATACATAGGTCTAACGAGAAGCATATTGAAACTGCTTATCTGCTGAGCTGAATATTGGTCATATGTAAAATAACAGATAACAATTAATATAAACTATAGATTTATGGGCATGTAGAAACCGTATAATGAAATATCGTGCAGGGTTTCTTATGCGAGTACATTAGGGCCCAGAAAAGGCTCTATATTATCTTTGAAAACATATAGTTTAAAATTATAAGTGGAGCTTAGCTACTGGGGCAATATAACTCGATGCTTACAGGAAGCGGAACAAAACTCATATCTTGATATTCAATTACGTTGTTAAATCCCAGGACTAAATGATACACCAAATAACAATCTTGTAAGTGTAAAGATTTGTCCGAGATGTGTTTTATTATGGTATAGAAACGGTTTGTGTTGAGTGATTAAACTTATTCGAGTTTATGTAATGTAGGAACACTACGCCAATTAAGTTTGGAAGAGTGATAGGTAACCTAATTGTTGGAACTTTCACAGCCGCCTTGAAGCTTCAACGGTTATTACCTGACGATAACAATCGGGATCGACGCTTTGATGGGCCGGAAGTATGTAAGCTCTCGTAAATTTTGCAATTAGCGGACACCCTATCCCCCAGGGTCGACGGCGACCGGCATTATATTAATAAATGACAGAGCTTTCAAAGTACTAATATTCAATGCATAGAATTTTGTACTAAACAATGGACAAAATTGTGCAGAATTATAAATTGACAGTCGAAATACATTCCGCATTGTAGTAATTGAAAAAAAAAAGAAATTTCATTTTGTACCATTATTTCCATACAACATCATATTGTATTATCAATACAAAATTAAAATTGTATTTATTAACTTACTTTACCTTATTTATTTTAAATTCGACACGGTTTCTTAGTTACAAATGTAGCATTGATTTTTTACTAGCGATAATGCCGCCAATTGTATTTTGTAATGGTATTTTGGTTGGATTTTTAATGTGCTTGTCGTGTTAACAAATGTTTCGCTTTTTGGTGGTTCCGTAGCTGACGTATATTAGAGGCGACCATATCACTCCGCAGGAGTAGTAACGACTTTATGACTAGCCACTAATATTACAGATACCGTTACCAACTGCACTTATACCATATTAACTGGAGTAATGGTAATATCATTCCCACTCCTGCAGTTCTACTGCCAATGTATATTAACCAAATTAATTGACAATGTCACTCCCGATCCTACAGTCCTGTAGGTGTCACATTAGTAAAAATAATATCGTTGACAAAAAAATACAGAATATTTAACACGGTATGCTCATAGTTTTATTACGTGTAAAATTAATCTGTCCAACTGCCTCGTAATTCGAGTTGAGAATATGAATGACTTGGGTACTTCAGCAAATTAAAATATTCGCTTACGATTCAAATGGGCGCTTTGCGTTTGTTTAGGGCGCTCGGTAATCTTGGAGAAATTTTTGATATAAGGTGAGATGTGAACTGAATACGAATTATGCCGGCCACCAAATGGATTCATATTGGTTCGAAACGCTTTCTCAGTTTCATACAAACGATACGATAATATATATCGTTGCGCAACTTTTATCGCAGATAAACTAATATTGGACATATATTTCGGACAGATATAAATGAAACATGATTCATAGATATGTAATAGAAATGAAACAATAGGCTGTGTATAGTTATCACATTAAAAATTAAAAAAAAAATAGTATTCCAAATTTGAATTATTGATTATTGAAAAGCACTTACACTTACCATTCGTTGATAATTTAAAAAATCAAAGTTTTTTTAAGTAGATACTTTTTTAAATAGAAAGTTTATAAAACTGAAACGTATATTATTGCGGTATAATAACGATCGGATATGACGATTCGATAATAATCTATGTAGATATGTTATATCTTTGCAAAGGATCTAATTACGAGTTACGGCTACGAGCAATTAGACGCTAGAGGTTATCAACATAGACCACGTGCTTCAGTTGCTCAATCAAATGAAATGTGGTTTTGATTATTATCTACTTAGCTTTCAATGTAAAATGTGAGCTCTGATATGTTGGATAGTGCTTTTTTATTCACGGGAGAGATTATTTAGTGATCTCTCAAGGTATGTTTAGGTTATGTACAATTTTTATGTAAGTTTTATTCTACTGGTACTCGGGGCTCGCTCACCAAAAGAACGGTTGAAAGGTTTCAAGAATTGTTTAGAAATTCAAAGGTGTGTCAAGGCATTCCTCAAATAAATGTAAATTTACTATGAATCACTATAAACGTGTATAAAAATTATAATAATTAAAAGTGATAGCTGCCCGGCCCGACTGTTTCGTACAGCTGTGGAAGAAACAACACAACATCAATAAATAATTATATATGTATATCTGTATTAACTGTTTAAAGTTTTTTCTTTTGACTTGAATTTGACGTTTTATAATCTAAGGAAGTTAACTTTAAAAAAATATATTAATATTTAGACAGCTTCCATAGTTTCTTTCATATATTTAAGGATACATATTTTTTTTTTGATATCGGGCTCGCGCTAATGCTTACCTAAGTATTTTACTATTAAAACGCTTGTTTATTGTATTTCATACGCTCAACAATCGTGGAATTATCATCAATATACCCTTAGCTGGGTAATATATACGTAGATGTGCCCTCGACATTTGTTTGTAGGAAACAAATGAATAAATTCTAATAATCTTTTGTGGATTACGATTTTGAGATATCGCTAATATATCTCACTGTTCAGGATTAAGGTAAAGTCTAACCCTTATCTTGATAACCACTATTTATGGAGTAATATATTAAATTATATTTCTGGTATACATTTTATTACCTATCACAATTTAAAGCTAGCACGACTGTGTTACAGGTGAAAATGCATACGGTATTGCATCTGGTATTTTTGGGTCTAACAGCCATTGGTGGTATGTTTTTTTTGTACCTTTATTTATGACTTACTTGTTCTTTATCAATTTATCTCCATTATCTTTAACTAGTTATCTTGGCAAAGTAGTATATATTTTATATAACGTAACTGGAATAAAGATTTGGTTATGAGGATGTAACATTGAAAGCTGAAACCTGACGTTCACGTCAGAACTTTTGCACCTAGTATAATGATTTATGGCTATATCCCTGTCCCTCTTTATGTATTCTAAATATGATAGAAAGTGACAAATAATATAGTTTAACTCTTAAAACTGCGGTGATGACTCCGTGTGTTTCAATTTATCATACCTATTGAACGGATGACATTTGAAATTGACCTTGTAAAGTATGACCAGACTGTACATAGGAGATGTACTAGGAATACACACCAGTGCTCAATAAAACTTTTAATACCATACCAATTCACGGTTACTGGAGTTATCTCTCAATTTTAAAATGATGCATTTGCCTCCTTAATAACGTGTCCTACTAACATTATTTATCCGTTTCAGCCAGTCATGCGAATTCAGGTCGTATAGTGGGCGGTACCCAAACTGTAATCGAGCAGTATCCATTCAGCGCAGCCCTGCTTAATCTTCAAACTGGCAATAATTTCAGGCAGCTATGCGGGGGCTCCGTCGTCAACAATCGAGCTATAGTTACAGCCGCTCACTGCTTCGAGTGAGTTCAAGTTTACTTCTACTTACAGTTGCTTGTGGTTACGAAAAAGTTCAATAATAACATTACTATACTTATGGATGATGTATTGATGGTTATATAATGTCCCTGATGCGAAAAAATTTGATTGAGCGGTGTTCCCTTCTTAGCTATTGTATGGCTGATTATTATCGGCTATAATTTCGAGTTCTTTAAAAATGTATTTTTCTGCGATTATTGTTTTAATTTTTAACACGATTTAGTTTATGATTTAATTTCGCGTTTAATTTACTTTTAAAATTGCATACCTTAAAAATATATCGTGTACACCGTATACCTACTATATTCCAAAATTTATAGATTTTTAGGTAGTTCACTGTTCTTCTATGGATATTGTAGCACATACAGTACTAGTCCATTAAAGATAGTAATCAGTGAAGTGATCTGATGTTAAAATGACGGATGTGTGCTTTCAATTCTATTTCAGTGTCGATGCACACATACCTATTGACGACAAAAAGCCGTCGTTGCTCGTAGCGTCGTCTATTATTCGTCGATTTGTCATCGGCCGAACGTCTCATCCTTCTTTATCATCATCCTTCGCCATCACTTAACTTCACACGGTTTGCACGAATCACTCAATTAAAATCTCGACGGCTGGACACTGCTGTTGTACTAATTCGCTTTCACTGCAAATACGGTAGTACAGTTTTGTTTTGAAATGCGTAATTGAAGTGTTTAGTAATTTACGTAAGTTTAAATAGTTTATTATAAATAGGTGTATACAATTACATTTTCTATGCAATTATGTACAATGGTACCCGTATATTATTATGCTATTTTCTGGTACAAATTTGCTGATAAGATAAGGAACGATACAAGTCGTTTCACGACACGAGTCTGGCGGTCGGTGTATTGAAACAGTTTGTATATAAGACTTGACTGTCCTTGTTACATGAATATATAAAAACACAATTTTTTTTTTTTTTTTTTTATGTGACTGGCCCGTTGGTGCAGTGGTTAGCGAACCTAACCGTTGAGCCGGGGGTCGTGGGTTCGATCCCCACCCAGGA
>DVPR01000757.1:0-12541 GCA_018239345.1 Oxynetra stangelandi | reverse complement strand
AATGTCTGCTTCACAAACCTAGGCGTTGATGAATGTTGGAAGGTTTTGAGAGATAGTATGGTGGATGCAGCTAAAGAAGTATGTGGATGTGGTTAGACGGGTAGTCACATGAAAGGAGATGCATGGTGGGACAGCGAAGTCCGAGATTCCGTTGAAAGAAAGAAGAAAGCCTGGCTGGATTATGTGACATCTCTGCAATTGAATGATAGTAGGTAATAGCCACTTAGTTAATTGTCAGTGAATGAAACCTGTTTTGTCAGCTTTAATGACAATATCACGGTTGTCGAATGGCATCCGATCCGATCCAATGCTATTTGGACTAAATAGTTGTTCTGATGAAAAAACATTAGAAATTCCTGGACAACGATTTGCTTCACTGTTGAATTGTGAGCACAACGCATATCAACTTCAGCATTCGAATTACCTATAAAATAAATTTCTTAGAATGATGGTAGCCTCTGGTAGTGCTAACAGCGCCCCCAATAAGTGATAAATTTGTCCGTTTATCTGAAACTGATTAAATTGTTTTGTTATTTTTGATACAAATTTGAATATGATCAAAAT
The DNA here is from genome assembly GCA_018239345.1 of Oxynetra stangelandi. Classification (NCBI taxonomy): domain Eukaryota; kingdom Metazoa; phylum Arthropoda; class Insecta; order Lepidoptera; family Hesperiidae; genus Oxynetra; species Oxynetra stangelandi. The sequence continues at coordinate 11,977 of DVPR01000757.1, read as the reverse complement.
CTATTATATGGTATAATACCTTGAAAGTGGGCATGACATTGTCCTCTATAATATGCGTTGCACAGAATGAAATCATTTGAAAACAATTGTTATATTGAATGAGCGTAATGGATCTGGTGGTGGGACCAATTTTGTTAATTTTACTTTTCAACTAGTACAATATAATTCAATAGATTCACCGCTGTATCTATCGCCTTGAATATTGTTTAATATTTACGAATGATTGTCATTTCTCCAATTGTTACTAATTTGTCGGCACAATAATGTATTCCCGGATCTCAGTGGAATGATGCTCCGCTATTTTTTAAATAACTAACTCCGACCGAGGCATCTGTTATAAACGATATTTAGTTCTTTAAATCCTCTTTGACGATATTTGCATCACGCATTCTGTTAAATTTATGTCAAACGTCATAGGGTTACCTACATAAAAAAGTTTATATAGTCCAAAGCGTTATTGTTAGATTATAAATAATTTTATATGGTGGTTAAGTGATCTCAAATTTTCAAATTTTCCGCGCAATTTTGTAAGCGAAATCTGTTCAGCCGTTAATAGGAAATAGGGATTCATTTTGATATATATCTTTATGTGCCTCTTGATTTAATATTTGATTAAGCACACGGTTTAAAGTAACACAATAATAACAAAATATTTTTCTCAATTCGATCGCAGCGCCAACTGTCGGGATAGACTAAAATTTAAATAGTATGTATTTATTTATTTATTTACTTAGGTCACTAATTTACTGCACACTGTTGTGTGGTTACAGTTACACGTTTACATGAAATGCTGAGTGCCAGTATAATTATAAGCGACGACAACAAGTTTACATCATAATATTTGAAGCAACATAATTAATACAATAAAATAAAAGAAAATGACTCCACTCGTCGGATAAACATAAGAAAAATTAAAATTTGCATCAGGTAAATTGATGGTTTTGTACATACATTAGCAGAGATAAATTATAAAAATATTGGTAACATTTTGGACCTGTATATAAAAGTAATAAAGTAAAATCAAAATAATTAAAAGTTAGGCTATAAAAGTTAATAGTAGAGTGACAATATTTAAAAAAAACTATAATAATAAGTAACACGACTAAATATTGAACAAAGGGAAATAAAAAAAATTATTGATCATTATTTTCTTTTTAATGTTTTGTACACTGTCCGAAAATATGTCTGTACAAGTATGTTTCGCTTTTGCTAGAGCATTGTATTCTTTTATTGACCTATTTATTGGAGCATTTCGACCTAAATTAGGTTTACATGCCACTTCGTGTAACATATTGAACCTTGAGACTAGGTAATTTCAACGGGACAGAAAAGTTTAATGTGCATAACAGTTCGGGTACATCTAGAGATCCGTTTGCAAGTTTTGCGAGAAACACAATATCCAGCATGAGTCTTCGATCCACTAACGATTGCATGTTAAAGAATTTCAGTCTATCGGTATAAGAAGTTATGGTTTTTGCCACTTTACACGAGTACGACATATGCCATAGAAATCGCTTTTGGACGCTCTCCAGTATTTTAATATATACGTCGTAGCATGGATTCCAGGCTACACTGCAATATTCTAAGCAATTTCGAACTAAAAAGTTATAAATACAGCAGAATTTTAGTATTGGCCTGTCTAAAGTCCTTAAAATTGCGTAATACAAAACCAAGAGTTTTAAATGCTTTTGAACTTATTTTGTCAATGTGAATATTAAAGCGTAGTTTCTTTTCGGTAAATACTCCAAGATTTTTACATTATCCACCTCGACCAATGTGTCGCTTTTAATTTTATATTCACGTGCAATCTCGAGTTTTTTACGAGTGTAACGAATCACAGAACACTTGTAGGCATTTAAAGTATTATGTTTACTTCTATTTTTACATGGGTTGCAACTCTGACGTACATAACTATAGGGCTTCATATTTGAGGTAGTTCGATGGCTCACTTTCTCATATCGGTTCAATACTACATGGCGAATCAACAACCGTTAATTTGAGTTTTGTAACTTTTCATGATGATTGAACGCTTTCCATCAGGGTGAACAGTGTATTTCAGGTTGATTTATTTTAAGACACCAGTTATTATAACATAACGAATATATTAAGATACCGGAGTTTCGATGAGCCGTTTGACGAAAGAAAATGCTTAAACATAATTTTGAGTCCTAAATCATCACTGAATTGCGTGATTTTAATACTGAAAAAAGGCAATACCTACAAAGGCCAACAGATCTGCTGGGTCAGCGTTGTGCGTTGAATGACGTCAGCAATGACAACTAATAGTTTCTAGAAGTTTTCTTATGTAATGGATGGTTTGACCTTTCGGTCGATGAGGGCAGCTGTTGAGGTGTTTCATTCGCTTGTACCGCACGGATATGTGTCGGCTTTCGTAATAATAGCAGTAGAGCGTGTTCGGTGTGCTGCGTGCTACGAGCTACGTGGAGCGCTGCGGGCTGCGATACGCATCTTTTATCGATTGTAATAATAAAGTGGCGATGATTAAAACACGGTTAAGTGTTACTCTTACTGGCGCTCTAGAGCTTGAAACTCTTGAGGATTGCGTCTATCTGTGTCCCAAGATTAGCAACATCGGCTGTTGTGCAAAGGGTATTAGGAGACGGATTGGGATGGCCACAAGTGCCATGTCTGATCTGCACAGAATTTGGAAAGATCTCACGCAAAACAAAGCTGAAACTGGTCAACTCCCTAGTCTTTTCCATTTTTAGTTATGGGTCAGAAACTTGGAATCTGAAGAAAGCTAATCGTAACAGTATTGATGCTTTGAGATGTTGCGGTGGAGGAAAATGATGCAAATTTCCTGGACTGCCTTCCGCATAAATAGGTCTATACTCAGCGAGCTCCACGTGAAAACTAGGCTGTCCACAATATGCCTGCGTAGAGTCCTTGAGTTCTTTGGTCCCATAACCAGGAAAGAGGACAGTAATTTAGAACAGTATGTAGGCACTGGGACGGTCGATGGTGGACGATGTAGGGGGTCGCAACCCAATAAGATGGTCTGACTAGATTTGCTCATCGCTGAACACCTAGCTACATGACGCGCTACATAATGTGTACGTTGGTGCGAGAAAAGATCTTTCCACGCCGAGGGGATCACTCTCAGTAATGGGGATCACGACGCGAGGAGGCGGATGTATAACATGTACACATTAAATGGAAAAGAAAAAAAATGTAATAATAGATCAGGAGAGAGTTAGCAAACAAACAATGTAATAATTACTTAAATAGTAGATAGTTTTTAATGTTGAATATTTTTTCGCTATGGCTACCTTTTTAGTAACGTATAAATGTTCGTAGATTAATAACATTTCATTGTCCAAATATAATGCATTGCTTAAACCAAACCAAAAAAACAATATAGACAATTAGTTTATATATACTGTGCATAAATGAAAATATAACAGCGTCGCACTATGTTAATAATTATAGAGAAATATTAGGCAAGTAGAAAGAAAGGTGGCAGTCATGATAGAACATTTTTCGTTGGTTCGTTAACTTGCTCTAAAAACGTTCGTTTAGCGGTGGATAAGGACGCCGACCGGAAACGGGCGGCGGTCTCCCTGGCAACCGCTGCCAAGCTGTCTGCGGGCTCTAGCCAATCGACTTTTTCAAAACTTCATAACTATTTAACACAACATGAAGTACAGTAGCGCTAGTCGTATACAATCAAGTTTATATAAAAGAAGATGAAGGCACTAGTGAGGCAAATTTAAAACAACTTGTTTTAAAGTTTACGAATACGTACCAGCTCGAGTGACATCGTACTTGAGACGGTTTCTATCAGTATTATGTATATCTGTATCATATTTGGGATTATTGTTTTAATGTTTACTTAGTAAAAATTATTTTAATCGAAAAAAATGAAATTATTATTTTCTAATAAGGAGACGTCTAGATTTGCTACGGGAGATCACTTCCGAAGAAAGATTATTATAAAAATATTAACGGCCGATCAACACTTGCGTTAATGATCCATGGCGAGTGTTCGTGGACGTAGGTGTCGACGGAGGCCAAGGGTCTCCTATCTCGACAAAATAGGTCGGGCACTAACTGATGGGGGAGTCAAGAGCCTCCGAAACCGGTGTGTATGCATGAAAAGACCGATGAATGTAAACGAAGCACGTCAGGTTTGTAAGGACAGAGGTGTTTGGTAGGTACTCCGTGCTGTCTGCCTATCCCGCTAGGAACCTGGCGTGACGGTTATTTATTTTATTTATTTATTAACGGCCTTGTGTTACTCCTTCGGTAGCGTCCCTCTTCATATATGTATGTACTCGTATATAAAGACAATATTAATTGTTAATAATATAATAATATTTTGTCGTTTGTCACGGATTTAGCGTACCGCCGTACAAGTTCAATATTGTAGACAGAAGAAAATGAACAAATTAATCTTTGGCTGTTTATTTAAAAAGGAAACGATTAGTATGTACTTCTTTTACATGCGGCACAACGAGCAGTACCTATTCGTTTCCTACGGCTTATGTCCAGTAGCATGAAGTTTTAATTACACATCTCAACGCTGCATCTGCACTGCATGTGGTATTCTATAATCATAAAAATATGAAGTCTGCATTCTTCAAAAGGATTCTAGCATTTTATTACACGGTCTGCTATACTATTTATCTGCTATTTCATAAACTTCAATTTAAAATAGTGGGCAGTCAACAAGTGTGCACGTTGGCGTCGACAGTTATAAAATTACTAGAACTATAAGTCGATAAGCTAACGGCGCGATTGTGTAGGACGTTTGTTCTAGCAGGCCGAGGTGACCTTGCTGCGGCTGTCGCGCCGAGACTCGCGTGGGCCGGCGCACGCGATCGCTCGTTCTCGCTTTGGGCGGTTCAAGGCTCTCTCAAACAAACTTAAACAACCAATTACCGAAAAGGAAGCTTTATATTTTAAATTACTGTTTGCGTTATCTATTGTACCATAGAACAATGACAAGTTTAAAACGTGTGACAACGGTACACGACAATAGTTAATACTGCTTAATTTCTTAATTAATTAATGTATTTAATGGATCACAAACGTAATAAAATAGTTTACACATTATAAGATTGAAAAATACATATATATAATATATGACTTTTCTTTCACCTATAGATAATCACAACATGCTATATTGTTAATAATAATTACAGAAAGTTCAGTAAGTATGGTAATACACTGTTACTTAATAGTAGGTACTTCACACTTAATAATCTTTGAGCACACTTTAATTTGGCACCTTTTGGCCTACGCACACTTATTCAGCTCTTTTCGCGTTTCACTGAACGATTTTGGTCACACTTATTCAGTTATTCTTCTATGCTTTGATTGTTTGAATGATGTAAATCAATTTATTGATAAGGACGATAATATTATTATGAAGTACTATCTTATTTGTTGGATTATATTTATTTTTAGACTGAATGATTTGGAAACTTTTGACTTATTTTAAACTTTTGAATTATTTTATTATTATATAATTATTTGTTTTTGACAAAGAATGGACAGTAGTTTTATGTAAATTAATTTTATTTTAATAACTAATTACCCTAATTGTTATATTGTTAAAGGTATCAACATTCATTTGGCGAGTAATTTACTAACGCATTAGAGATATCTGTAATATTAGTAAATTAAGAATAAAATAAATAAATAAATAAAAATGTTATGGAATTAATTCTTGATAAACCATTGCGGTGATACAAAACTAACGAGGCATTACAATTCGTGTTTCGCAATGTTTGTAACAGTTTTTTTTAAATCTTTATCTTGGTTGTATTATGCATGTAATTGTTGTTTGTATACTGAGCTGGTTGTTTGTTCCTAAACTAAAACATATAACTGGCAGAGAATGCTTGTAGCATTAAGTCCGCCTTTGTACCTCGTGATTACGGTGTAATAAAGAATAAATACATAAATATTTGTCGTTTACGTAAAACAGAGCAAAAGTGATGGAATATATTTATAAATATAGCATTAAAATTATAACACACCTGGCATTGTTTCTGGCATCGTTAATTTCCTTCTGTTTTTTCTAATTACCTTGAATATATTTTCTATTAAACATATATCAATACGAATATTTTATTTGTACCCTTATTTGAAATTGTTTTCAAGGGTTGCTCTATAAAACGTGGGATTAAAGCGCGGGATGTGTTATTTTCTTTCGCATTAGGGACAATTCAACACGAAGCCACACATATTCGAGCATTGGGACTTCTGATTCTCAAATAAATGTTGGTAATATACCTATGATTTCTTCTTTTTAGAAAGTGTATGATGTGTTAATTGGAGGTTTGTTTTCAGAGATAATTCTATCAGAGTCGAGACTCGGGAAGCCGATAATACAAATTGGAGAGACGCGTTTCTACAGGCACAGCAGCTACAGGGAGAACCATCCCAAGTGTTTCTGGGTGTGCAGTAAGTGGAGGAAGGGCTGCAGGGGGTCTGTGACTACCGTCGATGGTGAAATTGTCAAGATAAATAATATCCATAACCATATGTAGGTAAATGACAGCCGATGTAAATGGTCGATGACTTCGGTCAAAATATTATAATGAAATGATTTTTTACTCTAGAATCTGACTTGAGATTGAAACGTTTGTGTTTGTTTAATAAAACGTATTTTTAATTAAAATGTCGGTGTATATATTTTGTGGTTAGTATCATTTCTTGTCGAAGACGACATACCTAAGATGGAATGAGATTGCTAATCATAAATTCTTTCTTCAGGTTATCTTCATGTTTTTTCTTATTCTACCTCGTACGAGTCGTATTAAAGTTTACAAACTGTAAAATAAGTAAATGGCCAAAAAAGGCACTTTCCTCATGAAACAAAAAAATACAAAATTGTAACTTCTCCTGGAATTGTCTTTTTTGCTACAATAGGATTTTCTGCTTTTAATCCATCGAAGAATACATGTAATTTTTTTATATTTAATATTGAAGTATTCATAGTACCTCATCACTTACATAGGAGTACTAAGGGTCTCGCCGTCCATAACTCGGTACTCCAGCTACAAGTGCAGAAGTTGTAAAAGCTCCAACGTGCAGCAGCTTAAGGTAAGGGATGCAAGGGCGTATCTGATGTCGAAAGAAATAAATAAAAAGATTATTGATACTAGTAGTTTAGAAAGCAATGATTTAGGGGTTTATTGGAACAGTTTAATAACTTTTTTACTTCATATTGAAAGTCAATCTTATTTTCTATTTTGTTAGTATCTACGATTATTGTCATGAAAGTTATTTTAATGCAAATGTTGACAAAGTTAAAGAAGCTAAGTAGTTTTGATTGTTTTCATTATTTATTGCACCGGTGAGCTAAACTCTTGACTCTGTGCGATCTCGCATAAAACAGATTGAAACTAAACATTTTTTTTAGATCCCGTATTCACGTTGTCCAAGTTCGGCCGGCCAGTGATCGAGATGGGAAACTACAGGTACAACAAACACAGCAGGTGTAAAAGTCCCAAGATCCAATGGCTGTGCAGCAAATGGACCTCATCCAACTGCAGGGCGTCCGTCACTACATTCGACTACCAGATTGTTAAGATTACAAACCGTCATAATCATTAAGTTCTACAGATTTAAATTGTAATATGTATTTTTTTTCCAAAATAACACCGAATATTAATTAAAGTATTTGACGCTAACAGTCCGACTCTTAGAGTCCTATTCAAGGTCGGCTGTGGACTTCCATGATCGAACACGGCTACTTGGACTGCTGCATGCTGGTCTTTTGACAAAACAAAACGAAATATTTCTCAACCAAAATTGGCACAAAACAACCAAATATCTATCACCATTCCAGAATGATTTTCTTTTTGTTTTTGTGTTTTTTTATTTCGTTTATAGTGTGTACATTTATATCTACGTTATTTTCGAATTGTAATTATGTATATGAAACAGTATTTTTGATGATAATTTGAATGGGCTATTATATTATGTCCTGTTGTTTGAATGCAACTTGTGTGAGGTGCGGCATAAGGGATGTTGTGTGACAACGTTACACTAGTATTTCTGTAATTTTGAACATTTGTGACTGTTAATAAAGTTGACTGCAATTCGAATACTTTGTTGATACAAAAAATGTACCAGATGAAGTTTGTTTTTTTGTTAGTTAATGTCCTAAAATATTATATGTTAATAGGATTTATTGAAAATATTTAATTGAAGTGAAGTATTAAAGAGTATTTTGCTTATTGAGCACTTACCTAATATCAGTATGATTGTTTTCTTTAAAAATTCCCCATATCACGATTATGACAATAACTTTATAAAAGTAATAATGTTATAGAATAAAAAATGAATGACTTTTTTTCTTCATACAGAGAGAAAGAAAAACAGAAAAATATGTATCTAGCGTATATTCTTATCGAAAAACTTGCAATGTTTTCTGAATCGGATTTGTCTTTCGAGTAATCTCGTGATTTGTTTTGTTCTCTTGAGTCGAGAAAACTTTAGAACTGCTTTCTTAAAATTGAATACTAAAAATCCACCGGAACGTAACTACAGGCTGTATTATAGCCTGTCGTTGGTTTTCCTTAGGATAAAGTAATTTAATCCCTATAGCAAAGTTACTAGTGAATGAACTATAATAGATCAGGACAAAAATATTACACTTTTGTCATAAAACTAACCGTTTCAGTTTATTTTAAAGTAACCGTTAACGTTATTTTCATGTTAACGTTGACAGTTTGAATTTATCTAAATAAATTCACCAAAACCTTTTCTTTTTCGACAAAATTACTAATGTACGAGTATATTGTTTGATTTTTGTATGCATTATTTCTTATAATTTTTTAAATAACAGTACGATTTACGACATTAATTTCTGTTATATTCATGTTCGCAGACCGCGCGATGTTCGTGTTGTCGAGGAATGGCAAGCCCGTGATCGTGATAGGCCAGTACCGGTATAACCGGAACTGCTTCTGGAGCCAGAGCAAGGTGCAGTGGACCTGCATCAAGAGGCATTCGACCCGCTGCCGGGCTTCCGTCATCACTGATAACAATATAATCACTAAGCTTTGCTATTATCATAATCACTGATATAGGTACATACATGTTTGATAGCATTTTGAAACATATTTAGCGACTTCTTTAAAGGAACTCGGGTACCGCACACGGTAGTATTCAATTGTTTTGTACGTATTGAATACAATATTATTATATTTTAGTATTAATAATAATAATAATAATTCAAGAATGCTGACTTAGATTGTAACTTTCGTATGTCTATTTTTAGAGCATGCTCTCAATTCTAGTCATTAAAGTGATCTATCAACACATAATATGATATTTTTAATAACGCTTCAAATATTAGCAAAACTAACTTGTCCTGTCCATTGAAAATACTTCGGGCGAATGTTGGTCTCAAGTTGATTTCGTGAAGATTTTTCGAAACCGGTAATGGTAATGTTTGAATGGTCGAATACAACTGTTTAGGTAATATATAATAATGTAACTTTTGTTAATACGCTAGTTTGTATACGTATATTTGTGAGAAGCGCGAGAAGAGCTACAGGTATTGTTTCATTTCAGCGGGCAGCGGTGTTGTGCTGCATAGTCCCGCATTCTACGCTATATCCAAGTTCGGCAAGCCCGTCATCCAGATCGGCAGATACCGATTCAACCACCACACGCGCTCGAGGGGCTTCAGGTCGCATTGGCTGTGCAACAAGCGGAGATCCAAGGGGTGCAGGGCATCCGTCACGACTATTGAGAACGAAATCGTTTTGTACAAAGACGATCATACTCACTAGATGGCCTCAAATTCTATTATAGCACGATGTGTCACATTGGTGCCTGTGGCTGGATCTGATATTTCTCATTAAGCTTGGTGATTTGTTTAGCAGTCAATATTGGCGTTTTAATTGCACGATTGTCGAACGGCGTTTGTAAATAAATAAAATAAATAACCGTCACGCCAGGTCCCTAGCGGGGTAGGCAGAGAGCACGGAGTGCCAACATCTCTAACCTTGCAAACCTGACGTGCTTCGTCTACATTCATCAGTCTCTTGTATGTATGTATAGTGAAATCCACAATTTAGTTGGGCCGGCCTAATGTGTTTTGTCACGCCAAGGTATTACTATAATTTCTTCCTATGTCGTACGCTCTTAGTGTTGCCTTATGAATAAGCATTTTTATTACCCCATGAAGTTTAAAATAGCGGTAGCAAATGAGATAAGACGTTATTTTTGGATGTGGTAAAGTACTCGTACTTCATTTTATATGAGATAATATATTTTTACAATTAAATTGTTCATGTACACGTTTTATTTTGGCCTACTTATGAAATTTGTAGTCTGATTCAATAATACACATACATAAAGAAGAAATACACACATATGCCTATATTTTGACATGCATTGCATTGCATTTTCATTAAAGCGTTAGTAAGTTTCATTTATACACGTTGATTGAATATTTTTCCCGGGTATTCCGAGTGTGCCAATAGCTAAAGGTGACAGGTTAAGAGGGGAAGGACCGGGGCGGGACGGGGGGGAGTCATTGATTTATAAATGGGTGTATGAAAACATGTGATATGTTGCAATAATCACACGACAACATTATAACGTCCAATGCATCAATTATATTTACGAGTAGGATATTACATTTGTTACAAGGTGTTAATGAAATAAAACAATTTATCATTAATTATTAACTTTGTATTTTATTAATAATTGTATATCCGGTTTAAAAGCTCGATGTCGCAGGTTCGATGGCGCCATGCATTGCTGTCGTCGAACAACTGTTTAGGCGCGAACTGTTACAATTTAGTGTTAGCGCGTAGTAATCTGCCTTTGACTGATTTCAGCTGAAACTTGATTCCTATATGAGATTTGTTATGTGTCTACGAGTTACCGTGGTCGCTTGGCTTTAGGTTAATGTTAAAAAAAAACAATATTGTATTCAATATGTACGTATCTTGTAACCAATTATATGTATAGTTCTCTCTGTATAATAAGGATTATAGAGCCTAATGTTATGTTAATAATATATATTTTGAATGTGTAAATAAATATTTATTTCCTATATATTGTTGTCAGTTTATATTTCTACAAAGTCTACGTACACGCGATTATGAGATCTGAGTTTTATTTTGAGGCTTCCGATCGCCTCTGTGTTTGTAGTATTATAGTTCGTGGTCCGCAAGAAGCAATTTTGTGTATTTTATTTTTTAATACGTTATCGTGCATGAAACTTGTGTTTGCTTGCATTTCAATTGTAAGTACAGGGTCGTCCTTTGTTATTGAACTAGATAAACGCTGTATTAACTAAGAGTCCTTACATATGCAGCTCTGACTGTCCTATTCGAAATGTAATCCTTTATATTTCCAGTGATACCCAACTTTCTTTTGCCGTACGGAACAATGAACAGCCACTCGAAACCTGTTTATACCTTGTCGAAATTCGGCAAGCCCATCATACAGATCGGGGAGTACCGGTTCAGTAGATCCGGCAGACGCCCCGATAGCAACAGGGTTCGGTGGCTGTGCAACAAGCTGTCGTCGTGTGGGTGCAAAGCGTCCGTTGTGACATTCAACAACAGAATAATTTCGCTGAACAACCAACATCAATACCATTGAATTCTACCATTGGACAATTGAATTTTAATCGCTATAAAGTTTATTTCCCATGACAATGTTTTAATGGTATGTACATATATAAATTTATAAGTTGTAAAATATGAATAGATTAGTTTAATAGTTCGTTACAATATAATCTAAAAAATGTTTAATAATATTAATAAATCGTTAAAAATAATCGTTTTATAACTGTTCGACTGTCTCCCGAATTAATGAGTCAATAAACACACATCAATGACACGATATGGCAGTAAATATTGTTTCTATTCTCAGGCGTAATATATCCGGCGGCGGTTACGATCGTTTACCAAGAACCGAAGCCGATGTACACCACCTCCAAGTTCGGCAGGCCGGTGATCCAGATAGGTCAGCA
>DVPR01000756.1:0-12543 GCA_018239345.1 Oxynetra stangelandi | reverse complement strand
GGTTGCTCAGATATTTTGTATCCAATAGCAAACTTGTACTGATAGCTGCACTCGCTTCTATGTACTGGTTATATCCATATTTAATCAAATTTGATGAATACTTCGAGAACAATCGTTGGACGCAGTGGAAACTTGTAAACCGTGGAGCGGAATAGCTTTGCTCGGATATCAGATATTTTTTTGAAAATTATCTATAAAAAATATGATGTAAGTATTCGTTCGATATTAGCAACAGCTGTGTCAACAGTGTCTTGTGATAACCGTATAGCTCACGTCGTCAGATGAATATAACTATAAGCGCCATGTATGGATTTATAGTGATTATTAATTTGAGTTTCTATATGGTTAAACGATTAAGTAGACACCAAATACTCACATACCTACCGTCCGTAAACTGCTGTACAGATAAGTACAGACGAACGGAAATGTTAACGGTAACACATGAAGACAGCTACATGTACCTAAATAAAGTAACGTCACACCTAAAAGATGAAATATGCATAGTACGAGTCATCTATAAACGTACTGTGCCTGACGGAGTATTCATTTTGATCTTAATGAATGTCCTTTTTAGACTGTCTTAGCACCTACTTGACCAAAGAGCTCGGAACCTCAATATTAGACATAATTTACCATTAACGCCGCTGCGCAAATGCGCTGTACGAATATGTATGTATGTATGTATGTACTTGAATTATAAAATGATGAATGCCTTAGCGATTTTTTGTTCAGCGAGTTCCAAATAAAATGCGAATGTCTTTACGACCCAGTATAGTTTCCTATCTAGGCATTACGAGCGGAAAAAAATACGCTGTGTTTATTTTTGTTCTAATGAGATGCTTCGTTTCAGTCTCCCAAGTTACGGACTGACCTGTTGGTTCAGCGATTTTGACCTTGACCGCTGAGCTAAAAGTTATAAGTTCGGGTCCTCACCGGGACAAACGATTTTATTTTGTACTTATAATTCTAGTTCCATCAACGCGGGAGGGTTGCGGTGTTTGCTCCCGTAAAGAGATGGAATATTGCGAAACAAGAGTGCTTGCGGATCATTGCTGCTGCGAACGACGTTTTTTTCCGGAGCCCTTCCCCTGGCTCCCACACACTTGTTACCTGGGCCCGCATCGGTGCCGGCCTCTGGCGCGAGACTGTACACAATACAGTCGGTTGCGGGACTGCTGCTGCTATAAGAAACTTGCCGAAAGATGTAAGCGCTATTATTGCTATTCCTTTCAGTTCTTAATTGATAAGCCTTAAACGGTCTAGGTAAACTGGGAACTGATGATATATCCAATTATTACATATGAAGTTACCGACATGCTATTAATAATAATTTTAACCTACCCCATACATTACATCAATATAAAGGAACAGGAGAGTTCGTCAGGTACGCATGCATAAATTGAAGATTATACTATTGAACATTACCGAAAATTGAAATGGATTGTCTATTACCAAGAGTTTAGCTCGAGTTTCAAGATTGCGGTCGCTTACTTTTTAGTATTAGAAAGCTTTGAAGGTTACGACGTTAAAGATATAAGCAAATAATCCCCAAGTCATTCGTCTGTGAGGTATCTCCAAGTTATTCATTTGACCTATCCTCACATAGGGCTCCGGTTTTTTAAAATTGTTTACAATTGTATTGTAATACCTCTATATTTAGTGCTCACTGTGGATAATACGTATTATTGATGTTTATCTTATATTTTTGACTTCAATAGAATTCTGTTCTTTCAGGGAAAGGAATACTCTCTAAGTCTACGAAGCTGGGCGTAAGTGGGGTGTTTCCCCTGATGCTGTCGGTGCTCCTGCTCAGCGTGCAGCTGTAAAGCTACCGCGCCGTTTCTTCTATGCCCCGTGGACCTGCGCGCGTTTACTCTTACACGCTTTGACGAGCTTTGCCAGAGGTCAAAGATTATAAAAATTGATGGTTTCTTGTATTAATATCCAATACGTATGAACACTCATAATATTATTTAGTAGACGTGCCATTCAAAATTATAATAAAAACAATATTGTTTAGAACTATATAGATTTGCTTGGGGACTACTTCCTTTGCTTTATTCTTTATTTTAATTGCTTTACTTGATTACTCGATATATTGTAGACGAAAGCGTTATTTATACTATACGTCTTAGAAGTTAGGACATAAATCTAAAATTGCCACCATATTTATAAAAGTGGAAGATTAAAAATGCTTAGAAGGCCGATTTAAGCGATTTTAGTTGACTTGCGTCGATTTTCGATATGATTATTGAGTTAAATGCTAAAGAAATAACCTTTATTTTATTTCAATTACTCTTATTAATAAATTTTACGACTTATACAATTGAATATTAATCGTACAAATCTTGTCATCAGAAGTGTTGTTACCGACAAACATGAACGCCTTTCGACCGGTAAATACGGTAGAAGATATACACCGGCTTTCAGAGATTGTTTACGCCTTTTTCGACCCTATTAGTGTATAATATCGAATTTATTTTAAACCCCTATTATGTAAAAATTAAATTTATATTTTCATAGCTATTGATCTTGGATATATTTTTCTATTAGTATTATATCATGTGATGATCTAGGCCTATTAAATTAAAACTTTAAATGAAGCATATTTTGTTAAAATATGTCTCATCACGAACGTTTCACAAGATTTTTAGCTTGCAATATTTACTTTTACTGCTAAGGCGTCTTCTGTCTTAGTTATGACAGATATTGGGACAAGCCCTTGTTGCCACGTTTGTTTATCATTTGTATATTATTGACGTAAGATACGTTCCATAAAGTTGCATAAAAATTTGCTATGACATAAAAGCATAAATTTTTACTATTAAGTAACTTTTATTGTCTTATTATTGTTTATACAGCCGTTAAACAATAATAGATAAACGTTGTTTCACTTCTAATTATTGCAGTCATTTCAGCAACTAAATAACAAATATTTTTTGATATCCGTATGTCAGTGTCTAATGATATACTTAATTTAGTTTAGCCGAAATATTTCAATATATATAACAGTGAGTCTGTCGCCGTTCAGTTATTGAGGCTAGTTTATATTTTGTCACTTAAGGTGAAGCAAACTGAATATATTCACTCAAAATTTAAGTTAGTTGGAATCAAAAATAAATGAGAGGCACTTTTCACTTATCAATTTGGATGATGTGCCCAAAGTATCCACTGAAAGTGACAACTGTAAGGCCAGAAGCGGAATCCTGAGTTTGACTCGAGCTAAGAATAATTCTAGTTTTAAGTATGTGTCTATTTAATGGGTGATAAATAATTACTGAACGTAATTTTAAAGAAAGATTGGCGTTTATTTTGCTGCTATTACTTTTTATTATTGACCTGTTGTTTAATTTATTTATTGTTAATTGTATGTCTGGCGCCAAAGGTGATTAAGATTTTAAGTTACCAAAACCGCTCCCAAAAAATGAAGTTACTATTTTAAAATAATCTTAGCTATTAACATGAATGTCGCAGTTAAGTTACTTGTATAATTTAAGAATAAAAATGAAGCAAACATTACTCAGTATAAATATTTCGAAAAAGCTGTTTATTTAGAAATATTTATATAAAATGTCCAACTATAAATGTTAATGTTAAGAATATCAGTTTTATTTGTTTCTATTTGCTGTTCAAATCCAAATCAGTATTACATAAGTAGTTCACGGATGAGGGCCGGCTTTCGTTCCAGGAACCATTGTCCTTGGTGACCTTTATGTCCACCGCAACTGTATATAAGTAGAGTTTTAACTTATTGGATAAATCAATTTTTTTAAAGTTAGTCATAATTTTTACCAATTCTTAAATCAAACAGTAAAAGGATACTTTCAAGCTGTTTCTATCTGTGCACAAGCAATGAAAACAAATAGAAATATCAAAATCATATTTTTATTTTATCATCATTTGAATTAGTCATCATATCAATTTAGTACATTTTAAATCTACGTTTCGATGTTCATGGAAAAAATAAAAAAATTATTGTGTATAGTATAAAAATAACATTATTTGATGTCTATATAACTAATTATATTTATAAATGTCTAAAACGTGAAATAAATAGTTACTCATATACATTTATTCGTTTTTTTTCCTAAGTCTCCTTGTTATCAACTTGATCATTTTTCTCTTTACAACAACAACAACAACAAATCTCACGCCAGGTCCCTTAGGGGGTGGACAGGAAGCATCGAGTGCCTAATATTTCTGTCTTTACGAACCTGACGTGCTACGTCTGCATTCATCAGTCTCTTCATGCATATAAGCCGGCTTTTCGAGACACGACTCCCCCGACAACCACTGTCTGACAGATTTGGTCGTGATAAGAGTCTTGGTCTCACTGGGCACCTACAACCATATTTTTTACCTCAGTGATTTTATAGTTTTTGGATAGGAAATTAGCCTTAAGTCATATTACTGCTTTTGTTATCTTACTTCATTTTCTATATTTTAAAGTAATAGCAACAAAACCATTTACTTAAGCTATATTTCGATGAATAAATTCAAATGTTATGTCGCTAAGGTTGGTTATTTTTTTAATCCGTGTAGCATGCTCCTTACCAAAATATATATCAAGAATGTGCTAATTATTGTGAAAATTTTACGATATTTTATTTGCATAAAGATCTATATATGTAATTATTTATATCTACTTGTTATAAATAAAGACATAATCATAGGAACAGACATATTTTTTTACTTTACTCACATCAGTGCACATGCACTTTACTCACATCAGTGCAACAACCGGAGTTACATATTATAAGATAATACAAAAACCACCTAAATGAATTTAAAAAAAAATCTTCATCAATTTTATTATTATAAATTCTTCATTATTTATATATTATAAAAAAATTTAATTGGAAATAGCTGTAAAAATTAAACTGCTATCAGGTCATGATTGCCGTTTTCTGAATAATTTATGAACATGCACAATTAGGTAGGTTTGGAGGCGCGCAACATTCGACTTTGATTGTTTTTATACTCATACACCTACAATTACAGTCAACGGTATGAAGTGGTACTTTTGATTGCATTGTTAACAAATAGTAGCAACCACTCGCAACCTGTGGTCTCGACCACATTCGACATTGTAAAGATCCTAAAATATAAGTTATTTTAACCATAGATCCTGAAACATGGTATGCAAATGCTAAGGAAAAGCAGGATGCAGCTACCGGGAAAATATTTGGATTACAACCAACGTCAGGTATTGAAGATCATATACGGCGAAGCTTTATAGATGCCGTGACGAAATTTTGGGAAAATAGCTCTACCGCCGGTGTAAAACGACTGCTTCACGATAGGTGCAGGTAAATAAGTGCAGCGCTGGACCTCCTCGGGAGAAACGTGTACAGGTTCTACCGACTATGGACTCCTTTGGACTATCTTGTGATTACGCTTCCTGAATATTAAACGTTATCAGCTATAGGGATTATTATAAAATCTGGAAAGCATGACTTTTGCTGGAGATCAAGACCCTTACACTAAACATGAATTAGAATCATTGGAATAAATAAATATAAGAAACAATAAAACCTGATTTTTAAAACAAAACTGAAAATAATTCACGAGTATCAAATATAAATAAAATGTTAGAAATAGCTGGTCTATTGTAGCATTTATTTGATTCAATTATTACTACTATTTTGTTCTTGTGCGAGGCGTTCAGAAGAGCATATTTTGTTTTAAATACATTATTGCTATTGCTAAACCTTAGGCATTTAATAATAATATAATATATAATAATAATTTAAAAATAAGTTCGTTAATTTAATATTGATAATTTCTTGACATTTTATATATATTTGCTTTCAAATATCATACTAGAACCGTGTCTGTATACTTTTTATATGTTTAATATTGTTAATGATGTTATTTATTGTGTCCCTAGTCGTGCGGGACGTGAGGACAATGTATTATTTCAACACCTCCTTGTATGACTATTGTCCACAATAAGGAGATTATGAATTACAATGTAATTTTGTAAGAGTATCTACTTCTTATTATATTCTAGATGTTCTTTAGACCAGAACGGCACATACACTTTAAAAACTATCGAGAACAACCTTCTGACCTTCAGCGCGCTCGAGACCTGGAGCAGCCCACCCGCGGATGTAATGTTCATGCAGTACCTGGCGAGAGCTGGTCACGACACCAACGTCACTAATATCATCATAAGAGCGAGTGGTACTGCTGTCTAAGACTTTTCCGATATTAATAGTGGTTCCAGTATGTTCCAGTATGTTCGCACAATTCTTCCATAGCTTCCGTCGAGAAATCAGTCAATGTTTTGTAAAATTATATGAACGTTTATAGAAGTATGTAGATTAATTTCCACTGCAATTGGTAGGAGACCTTTACTGCATTTAAGTCTTCTTCGGCTACGGAAAGTGAATTGAGTCGCACACTTGGAAAGCAGATTCCGATTTATTTATTGTAACAGAGATTAACGATATGACATACATTAAACTGACAAAAAACTGAGCGACAGAAACATTAGTATTCGGATGAATTTACAATATAAATAAATTATTTTACTTTATTATTAATAGAATGTTCTGTGAATATTAATAGAAATAGTTCAGTCCGTCGTGCTCATCGTTTTTAAGGCGATGCGCCTGGCGCCTGGCGCGCGTGCCCTGCGACCGGCTGTTCGCCACTCCGCATGGCTATTGCTGTGTGTTCAATTCTAGATATCAGTAAGATATTCACATTCTCCATTTTTTATCTGAATATACCACGACATATATTTTTGTTTTCGATAAATCTAAGATGGCTCCCTGTCGTCAACAAGGTGAATGTTACGCTGTATTAACTTTTAGTGCGCAGTGCCATTTATCGTCAATTTGTTGAGTTGTAATTAGAAGTTTTAAGCACAATTTCTCGTAGAAACTTTCATTTTCATTCAATTTTTATAGTTCTTTATTTAAACTACTCTTGCAAAATATATTGCGCTGAAAGCGGCGAGTTTTCTTGTGTCAAGTGTGACACAGTAGAAGGCAGAGATCACAACTAGCTGCTATTGCCCATGAACACTTGCTTCGACCTCGAACAGGACTGCACAAATAGGACCTAGTGTCAATTAGATATCTATGTATTATTGGTATAAATAACCTGTAAGTATGTGTAAGTGCAGTTAGTATTAGTTACATATACTATACTATACTTTTGATTAATTTTCTTTACGTTTGTTTACATAATTTTACGAATGTAAATTATAATTTGACTGAATGTAATATTGTATGTAAATTATTTTTATCAGAATATGTCAAGTGGCTGTATATTTTAATATTAACGATGTGATTAATAATATGTGCATGTCAGTAACGTGACGAAGTATACACTTTATAGATAGCAAATTTACATTTGAATTTTAAATTTTTACAACTTCACGATTATTTCTTATCAGACCAGAAGATTCACACAAACCTGTACAGAAGCTCAGCTACGTTGGACAGAACTGTGGGCTCCTGTTGGTGGTAAAGGAGAACGACAGTGATGTGGCATTTGTAAGGGGACCTGGGGACGGAGTCGAGGTACCAATTTGTATAATTCTATTACATACTCGTACATTAATTATAGCCCTAATTTAATTATAGTCCTGAAATGCTTGAGTATACTATACTTATTGTATCAAGATTCACTTGGAACGGCTTGCCATAACATTGCCCGGAGTGAAACTTCATGCCGTCATATACGAGTAATCAAATTTGAAAGCAGGATTTTTGGTATTTCAGGTATTGCTGTCCGACGGAAGTGAATACCTACTTGTAGAGGGCGGCTCGACTAAAGTGTATCTCACGGAGCGTGACGCCTCCGTCTTCTTGGAGCTTCAAGTGAGGTGAGGCGAAGTGTATTGCGCCGGGCTTACAGTATTGCGCCGGGCTTATAGTATTACGATGAAAAATGGGTATAGAAAAAATGAATATAGAATAAGCACATTACTTTTATCATCTCTTAATCGCCTTTCAAATTACATTCATGCAACGTTTCCTTTCTAAGTCTCATTAAGTTGCATTATATGTATACTTAACTAGTCGTTATTAGAATATAAAATTCGTGTTCAAGCTTACTTTTGAAATACAATTACGTGGGGATGAAAGTGACCTTGACGATTAGCTTAATGAATAAGACATCATCTATTGCAAGTATTTATGGAAATTGAATTAATACATTGAAAGAAGTAGAGCAGAAAGTAATTTAATATTTGATTAAATGGGAGATTGTTTTCATACCGTTTCTAGAATCAAATGACAACGTAAGTTTCATAAGCTTTTAGAGTTACCTTCAGTGCTAGGCATAAGTTTTCATCATTAACCTTTATTCAAATGACAACCTCTGGCTGTGTTGCAGCTTAGTTGTCGTTTACGCGGCACTAACAATCAGAACGTCGATTGTCGAAGCCAAGCTGGTGCTTAGCAAAGTGTAAGCGATGTGCCATCAAAGTGTTATGCGGCTGCGCGCCGCACCCAATGTTCCCACAGCCCGGTAATGCCATATGCTCGCCTGATCAACTCGCTTGCCTTAATAAACATAAAGGTAACTTACTGACTCTTTCATAATGTATTAAATTGCTTAATACGACTCGTATAGATACAGCTACAATGCCAAGCAACTCTTGCTGTTATACCACTCATTTGTTCATAAGTTGACCCTCTTTGTGACAGAAGCGATTTACCACATTCCCTTATAAATTGCAAAGCTACCTGTGTTCTTATTGGGAGAGGGCAGGGGGGGGGGTGTTCATGTCCTATCTAAAGCGATGTATGACAACCTACATTTAATTATCGTAGTAAACTAAGACCTTGATCTATCTTATTTTTAAAGAAGACCCGTGTGCAACGCTGTACAATAAGAGATGATGTCATTAATGTATAATAATAGAATGTTTAATAATCAATTACTGCAGAGAAACTCATGTACTTGTATCCCGGTGATGCGGCGGATCCTAGTCTCAATGAAGAGTCGACCGATTCGCTAACTTGCGACCACTGCATGCCCGACTGTGGGCGACTCAATTACTCCGCAACAGTCAACCACACCAACTACCAATTCTCACATAATCTATTTTGAAATATGTTTGCGTAAGTAATACCCAGTAATCCATCCATGTCGCGGCTCAATTTTTCAGTCATTTAAGAAATCAATGACGGAAGATAGTTCCGTTGTGAAGCTACGGTAGACATTAACTGTGCATACCGCGAAAAAATTATAAAATTCTGCGAGTTGAGAGGCATTCGACTTCAATTTTTTTCCCTTCTTCTAGAAACAGGTTTTGATACGCATTGACTGTATTACTCCGTAAATGTCTACAAGATTTATTTATAAATAAAAAAAATATGGGACCTTTGTGAAATCACTGAATATATTAACTTGATTATAGTTTGTATCTGAAGTATTTTATTAGTATTGCATAAGAAAAAGAAAATATTTATGTATCCATGGACGACACTATTAAGCAATGTTAATCCACACAAAGCAACGCAGTAGGTCACTGTAGTATCTATAAGAAACAGTATAAAGTATACTATTGTTATGAACTTTACTACTTCGTTCGATCATCGAAGACTTGTAGCTCGGCAGGACTATTTTATAACTGTAAAAATATTCATCCATAACATTAATTTTATTGTATAGAAAAGGAGCATCTTTGTTGAATACGACACTGATCCGCATTATCTACGCTTCAGAAGACCAGCACTTGTATATAATAGAAACGAATCTGCGCTGGTATAAAGTTGTCGGTAAGACATTTTCGCTAATGCACAGTACTAGTAATTTAATATTATTTTATAGACCGTAGATGTTTTCTACATACAGCATTAAACAACATTTATGTGGTTGCATTTTTTGTTAATTAAACGTAAATTCCACCAAAAACCCCACCAGAAACAGCATCAGACAATATAAAGAGGTTAAATAATTGTTGACTGAACATAACTTTACTATATTGCATTTATTGTTTAAATACTTAAAATTATATTTTTTTCACTGTTGCAGCGTCCTTAGGTAGCCGATGGGTGAGCCTTGTAACCGTTACGTGGGTCAGCGTGGCAGAACTTGTATACTTCCTGACTATCAGGTGGGGCTACCATTACAGTCGTCGCAAGTTTCTTGAAGCTAGATTAAGTTGAAAGTGCGCCATATATAGCTTCCCGCTTGGTTTGGCGTCGAGCATCATATTGAAGTAGATGTTAAATATTTGCATGAGAACACCTTGGCCTAATTTAATGAACATATGACCGTTCACGGTCAGTAACTCATCGCTGATGAAATCGATATTAAATATGTTTAACCTATTGATGTCTCAGTTATCAACAAGAACACAAATTTAACGGAACTATCGGATATGCCTCCACAACGCCTCCAATTTCGAAGAGAATCGGATCACTTCTGCTTCCGTTTCTTTTTGGTGTTCACATAATTACCAGGCTTGTTTGACGGAACCAGAAAATTTAAAATTTTTAAATCAGGAGGAGAACAAAACCTTTTTGTCGACTAAAATAAGATATATTTAGAAATGTATATATTTATTACCTGTCTGGTTACCATACTTGAGGCGATGTCTAGTTGCTACTAAACAGACCGTTATGTTGATGCCCTTTACAATACATAATTCTTAATAATAACCTTCCTTTCAATCGAAATAAGTTTTAATTTTATAACACAAGTATTAAGCTGAAGAAAATATGATCCTATTGTGCGAGGTTGTTCTTCCTTTAACATTTAACTGTGCTAGGCTAAGTCTTAGGCTTACGATACCTACGGCTGCAATGTATATTCAAACTCCAAGGCAGCAGCGTGTACGTCTAATGACCTCTATACATAAAAAACCACATAAATATGTACATACATATATTACAACACATATTTGATTCTACTAAGACTCAACAATATAGCCTCTCCTTGTTTGTTTTGTTTTGTTATAACCTTACAGGGCTCCGTTCCAACTTTATTAAATAAATATAAATGGATGATAAAATGTAAATGTAACCTACAGCAACGGTCTACGGCAACCATCTTTACGATTCTTATTCATTGTTATATTGAGTTTTCTTTCCGCTGAAATTGTTTCCTGCCTTGACGTTAACAAGTACACCTCGAAACGGAATACTAAGATGATTATTATTATATTACCGTTTACTATTTTAAACTTTGATCTTGAACATTCACCCTGATTTTGGAACCCTGCATTGCACGTGGATAAACACACACTTGGTCGCCATTTTATTTTTACTCATTCTAAGTGTAGTCCCATGGCCATCAAGGAAACAGTAAATCAGTGAATAACATATAACATTATTACTCAATATAACATTATTACTCAATGTTTATATACACTGACATAACATGGAAATGCTTTTTACATGTATAACATAAAAATTATATGTACCTACTTCCTGTAATTATAAAAATAATTGGTATAATATGTACGTAATGCGTTGAATACGTTTGCACCTATTTTCATTCATTTTGTCTAGCTCGCATCTAGTGGTGTAGCTTAGGAGAAGTAAAAATATACTACACATATGCGTATTATATGTATGAAACAAAAACTAGGACCTCTTCAACAACAATTTGCTCGTCTCCTGCCGAGGTTTCTAACAGAACTTGACCACTTTTGACGTTCAACTAGCAATGACTATACGTGGGTTGAGACATCGCTCACTAGTGTTAGGGGTTTACTTATATATTAAATGTCATTGGAATTGGTAAGTATACTTTTCTTTGCATATTTAAGCAAGTCAACAGAAGGCAGGCGAGTTGTAAAGAAACGTGAAGTTGTACGCGTACGCAACACTCCCAGTCACCAGATCACCGGCTACCGGCTTTGATTGATCACCAGATCACCTAGGAGCTATTTTTTCTATAAGTATTAATAGGGACCAAATGAGGCCAAGCCTTGTCACAAGTGTATTAACACGTTAAACTTAGTAAATTGTATATTCATACCTTTATTATAGTGAACGAAAGTCGCATATGTACAAATATCAGATTTAACAATGTCCAAAAACTTCCAATGCCTATATTACTTAAAAGTCATATAGGTACTTGCGGATAACATAAGGGTTGCCAAAATCATTTAACATTGACCGTGTCGTTGGGTATCTCTTGTGGTGAGTCGCAGCCGCCGCTCGGTCGACGTGTCGGGGCGTCCCCAGTTATTGAAGGTATCACCTGGAGAAGTACTTACTCATGTTAAGCAATTACTTACTATAAATTATATCTACACGAATTGAACTTTGGCTGTTGCAATAACAATGAGTAAGTTTAATGTAGGAACCACATATGTATCTACACCACATCTACGATTGTAAAATTAGTTTAATTATACATAGTTTATTCAAATTTATTTTAAAATAACGTATTGAATTCTAATCTATCCCGCTTCCTTAATCTATCAGACATGCGACCACATCAGACTTAAATAACGTCTGACGAGACTTTGGTTCAGTAGTACATGTGACACGGTAATCTGTTGGTATCTGATGTTCATACACCATAAAAATTCCCTTTGTGTTATATAAACGTACCCTATCCAAG
>DVPR01000755.1:0-12545 GCA_018239345.1 Oxynetra stangelandi | reverse complement strand
ATGCTCAGTAATGGTTACGACCATCCATGAGATAATACCACTTGTCACAGTTAGTCAAAAATTATGCTGATCGTATGAGCATGGCCACAGAATATATGGGTTCACTTCAACTGAGTTTTCAGTGTGATATTTGATATGTGATTTCAATTTAAGGGATGAGTGAAAACTTAACTTTACTACACAATTTTTAACATTTTTTGCAGGTTGCTTGGCTAGACGCTGACACGGGACAAGAGAGAGTGCTCTGGCGGGAAATCGACAAACTATCCCGAGTAGTATTTCCGGCACTGTTCCTTCTATTTGTCACCATGTACTGGCCAGTGCTTCTCTTGAAAACGAAGGCTTCGTTATAACAATCGGACACTGTATGCTTTCAGCCAGTTGTGTATTGATTTTGTCATTGAGGCCAGTGTAGTTACAGATCATATTTGCCGAGATATACTCGGATAGTTTTCCTAAAAGGAAATATTTGCATGTGTTATTAATGTATTGAAACTCCATATGTAATAACGTAGAAGGCAGCAATGTTTTAAGAAAGACATTTTGTGACACGCATCGACTAACTTAAAAATTATTTTCTTTCTATGGCTTAACATTTATAATATTAGTGGTAGTATGTATTATATTATTATTACTATCAATAGGTAGTACTCTAAACAACAGGACAACTTGTAAACGAAATTTTTATCGAAAGCTCTAATTACAACACTCACCGTACATAAAAAAATTTAAAGTGAGAAAAACGAACACCGATCATAAAATAATAACATTCAACAAACAGCGACTACAAATTGGAAAGGATTCTGCGATTTTATTTTTAATAACTTGTATTGTTCAAGAGAATTTCAGTTAAACGCAAAATTAAAAGCTAATAACAGCGCTCTCGTGTTCAAGTTGATGACAAAATATTTAATTGTAAATAAATAACTTCACATGAAAGAACATTTTATAGTGGAGGTATTTTGTAAGGACGAAATATCAATTGTATTAAAAATTTTAACACCAAATAATTTGCAACTATTGTAATTAACACAGATATTGAATAAATAAACGGCAATTAGAAAGTAGTGACCTTAAAATATCTACTAAATAAATTATTTATTCTTATTTGTGTATCTGTTACAGAAATGTGGTGTCTAATATACAGTTTATAAAGAATAAAGAGATTCCTTATATTCATAGCAAACTATCGATAATTTAAAATAGCATTATACTATAATATTTTATCCCTTCAAAAATTTACTATATTATTCGTTACTACATATTTTATCACGCAATATCTACGTGTATTTTTTAAGTTATACATACTTGGCCATCTCGTTCACCACCCACACCGTGAGATCGAAGAGTGACGCCTACGTATTCCCCACTCTTACATTGCCTTGAGCACTTAAAACTCGCAAACCTGTCTCGATAAAAGGCAGCTGCTGTCCCTTTATTGAAAGAGATTGCCATGACACATTCAAAATCAAAATAATCGGGCGGCAAGTTTTCAAGTTTGCACTGACCACTAGTATTCGTAAGGCATTATTATAAACAAACGGATCAAATAAAACATATCACTATGTTGTAACAATAATGCATATAATTCATATGACGACCACAAAAACACAAACAATTCACTTACATCGTCCACCACGTCGTTAAATTTTACATTTCTAGGCATTAATTTAAACAATTATTCTAATTAGTCTGCGGGGTCCAACCTTCTTGTAACTCGAAACCTAACAAAAAAATATTTTCAGCCGTTTCGACTTGTAAACCGAACATATAGAAATATTTTCATATAAACTAATTTAATATTAATTAAAACTTGAATGGGTAGATGTTGAGAACATCATAAGTAGATATGCTTAATTCAATTTAATACTTTTCTATCTGTCTCCGCCTCTTGGAACTCGCCGAAAACTTCCGAGACATAATATCTCAAATATTAATTGTCAGCTAAAAGTTGTGAGTGAAGAAACGATCTGGGTGTGAAAGAAATTTATTTTTAATTTATAAGTAAACAAATCTTTCATGTGGGGTCATAAAACTTCTGAAACAGCCATTCAGTCGCAAAAAGTAATTCAGTCCGCCCATGAACCTTTTTAACAAAATTCCGAGGGAGCTCTTTATTATTTTGTTCCCACTTCATTTTTGTTACTTCATAACAAAGTTTAGATTGCCCTGAAATAGTTTCATCTGACTGTATTATTTGATACGTCGAGTTTTTAGTGCAATTTTCTATAAACTTAATCGGTTGTCTTTTGATTGTTATCTTCCATGTTTTAAAAGACTCGACCCAACCGTTTCCAGATTCCAAATTAGTTAGTACTCACGAATA
This sequence comes from Oxynetra stangelandi, assembly GCA_018239345.1. Lineage (NCBI taxonomy): Eukaryota > Metazoa > Arthropoda > Insecta > Lepidoptera > Hesperiidae > Oxynetra > Oxynetra stangelandi. The sequence continues at coordinate 10,219 of DVPR01000755.1, read as the reverse complement.
AATAGACAGGAGGATTAAAATATGTTTTGTCTCTCATACAAATAAACACGAAGTACATATGTATACCGATTCTAATATTTTATAAATTAAATTATAAAACGGTTCCACTTCAATTATTTTATAAGAACGTTCGAAAAATAACTATACTATAAAGCAATTTACATCAATTGTTTATAAAATATTACTTGGGAGTTTAAATACTCAGTAAAGTAGAACTTAATTAAGTTAGCTTTAAACCAACCTCTGTTTCTGACAGATGTTTAACATCTTCAGTTATAGGACATTCAAACTGTGAGTTTGGCAAAATTTATCTGAAAATATAAACAATAGAGTATTATAAACAGAATTAGTTTTATGTATACACAAAATAATAATATTTTCTTAGTACAACTTAGAGAACAAATTCCCGTGATTATCAGCCAAATATGTTGTATGGTTCGAAACCTAATTCACAATTCCAATCTCAGTCTAAACGGTTTCTGACCAAGTCTGACTTATAAGAGCAATAGCCTTAAATTACTGCGAATGCAAACCTTCTTCTTGTATCTGTACAATTAAAATATTATAAGCTCATTTATAATAGGAGTATGTACAAGAATAACATCAACTTCTTCATTTTGCCACTATTACACGGGTCTATTCTTGATTGTTCAAGCCAATTGTTCCTCACTTGCGCCAGAAAATTATGCAGAGCTCTAACGTTGTTCACTGTATTATATAGAGAATGCCAGTTTATCTTCAAACATGCGTCATAAATTCTGTCACCTTGTGTTTAATAGTTACTGCAAACCATGGAATTCTGCATATAATCTTACATATGATCAATCCTCCACGTAAAACCAATCGGTCTACAAACCACCAAATTGTGATTAAATTGGTGACGCGAAAAATGTTATTTAATGTGGAATTTCAATATTAGGGATTTCAAATTCAAATTATTTTATTCATTATAAGGTACACATAGATACACCTAATTAATGTCATAATTATTTATAGTCGTACCTCGGCTTTGTGCGCCCTTCGGGCTATCGGAGAATGAGAGAAAAAAGCCGGCGAAAATAAACTCCCAGCACTCTTTAAATTTATTTACATTTAATAATAGTTTATTTACAATTGTTTCGGTAAATAATCTAACTACTCAATCCAGTAATTGAGCCGTTGGCAAAAACTACTCAAGAAGTATTTAAATCCACAACTATTTATAATCTAGTAGTAGCGATTTTTTACATAAAAACTTTAAACACAATCGGTTTAATGATTTTCATATGAATGAGTTATAATAAAATAAGCCAATTTCATATATTATAAATAATAATATGTAATAAACATAACTACTTTCGACATTGGTTCATTAAATATTCGAAATTATTTAATATACGTTGAAAAAAAAAATAATTAGTTAATCGCTTTTAAAATGAAGATCTTGGGTATCATATGTACTTCAGTGTTGACCAGAGTACCCGGATAGGGTGCGAATTTAGCGAAATAAACCACTATCTAGACTAGAAACAAGTGCGAGAAGATGCTTAATTTGAGGTCAGACCGGCACCCAGTGCCTTTTTCATGAACTCTTTATTTTTAAGTGCGGTAAAAACTTCAAAAGCTTGGAAAAATATCAACACAATAACGTACTACTAGTTAAGAAATATTTCATAGGCTTTAAATTATTGTGATAGATTATGAGTAATGTATTTAAGATTTGGATTATTTTTCCGCATGTTATGGAAATAGCAACTTAACGTACTCACCAATAAAAGGTCACAGTCCACATACATACATCAGTATGTAATTTATACTTAAATTAAAGTTATAAATTTCATCGCCAACATGGATTATACAGAACGACTTAATTTTCTGCTACTTTAGTTCTGGAAGAAGTTGCAGCGGTACCACTTATCAAGCGTATTATGGTCAGCATGGTGCAGTACCTTTTACCGTACCGTAGTCATAATTAGCTTAAGAATATAATGATAATAAATTCGTCGTCCACGCATAAAGGGATATGTATTATATTTAACACTAGTATTAAATATAAATAAAAAGTGTTTCTTGATTTTTGCAAAAAGTCTAATAAATTGTTAAGTTACGCAGATTTCGTTTATAGAAACATATATGTATGTATATTATAAGTGTTTTTTTTATATTACTGTTAATGTTAGTAGAACCCTGGCATGCATCTTTTCGCATTGTACAACTCTGCCGTGAAATACGGTACTGAACAGGCAAAATTGATTACAATGTAATGAGTTTGTGTAATACATGCATTAGTGTACGTCTGGCTTTAATTCTCATTCGAAGCAGTGCGTATAGATATGAAAATATTTCATATTACGTATGCCAAGTTATCTTTCAAAAGAAAAAATATATATTTTGACCATCGGAAATATAATTATGTATTAAATAATATTCATCACTATTTATATTTATTAAAAATATATGTTTTTTGGTGCTGATTAGTTTCATAAAAATTGTAAAAAGATATTTTCGAAAAATGATGTTATGCGTGCCTTTGATTCACTACTTTATAGCACAAATGCAAATGTACAGTATATTTTGTGCTTTAGTATTAAGGAACAGAGCTCATTTTCAACTGATGGACTTTTTACGGGGAAATGGATATGGATATGAAACGATTTAATAATACAAATAAATGTATATAAAAATATTTATATGTACCTATGTACGTAAAATTAAAATGTTGCACAAATGTTAGGATTTATTGAAAAAATATGTTGTTTATTTAATATATAGTTTAATTTTGTTTAAAAATATATTTATAGGTCTATGTAAATGTTTTAGTAGAATCTCTTAAACAATTAATGCAAGAAAAACTTTGCGAGTGTTTAAAGAATGCGTTGTTAGAAATATTCCTGCAATATAAAAATGCCATACTTATGTCGTAAATTCAAAAGGATAATTTAATGTATTAGTTTGATTCGAATTAAAAAGTTTTATAAAACAATTTTGTTTTTTGCCCTCACAACTCAGCATAACATTATATCCTCTTATCGTTGGTCGTTGAAGTACCAGTCAACGATCTACGATAAGATATAACCCCGAACACCGAAATAACACCGTAATATTAAGTCCCTTGGTACCGTTCGGACCTAAAGTTTTTATTCCAAAGTGGAATGAAAGTAATCCTAGAAAAACTTAAGTTATTTAATCCTCACTCACTTCCTTGTACCTTCTAGTACTCAAAATCAAAATACAAAATACTCACATAACATCGGTACTCATTTGTATCAAAACGTGTTCATTATCCTACCTTCTGTCTATCTATGTACATACATATATCCTAGTTCCAACATTCATAAAATTATATATTTTATTAATTTTTTATCATAGTAAGCATTTTCAGCACAAAATAATTTAAATCAAACAGTTACATTCAATTCAATTCATATAATTCATCATAAGGTGCAAATTGATACAATCGACGCCATACGTTGCTAGAGTTATCAAAAATTCAACTGCCTCAGGAGCCCCGTAAACTATAGTAGGCTGAAAGTAAGAACCCGAAGGAAAAAAATCTCAGACAAAAACATCAATGGTTCAATTTGGTCTCAGTGACAGCACACGTAATAAGCACACGTGACAGCTGGTTGTTTAGTTGATTTCGCAGCTTCGCCCGCGTGGAAATCAGTGTGTCACAAAGTATTTCCCGGGTAAAGAGCGACGCCACGGGAATTCTAGGATAACAATTAGATGGAGGTGTGCGCACTCTAGCGGCCGGCTTATATCGCAGTTTTATTGCTGCTTTACTTCTATTACTCATAGTGTGATATTATATAGCCTTGCTCAATAAGTGGACTATTCAACACAAAGATATTTTTTCAATTCGAACCAGCAGCTCCTGAGATTAGCGCGTTAAACCAAACAAACAAACAAACTGTTCAGCTTTATAATATTAGTAGAGATTGTCATTAATATTGTCTTATTTACGTACTGTTACATATTCAAATTGCGTGCTTAAAAAACCTTTTATCCTTCATAACGTTAACTTCATCATATTTAGAAATATTAATAATTCGGATAAACGTTACTATCTATATTAACAAAATTGTTTACTTTTTTGCTTGGAAATTTAATCAATTCAGTAAAATTATAATTCAAATTTCAACCCCAATCAGCACTATGTACTTATGATAACATTGGACGCCTGCTCTAAATAAATAGCAATTACGTAAAGAACGCTCACAAAATGTTCTTCGCCTATTTTTCCACTTCAATTTTTCCCCATACTTGTATTCGCAACATAATCATTTATCTATAAAGTGCTAGCTAGCTATATTTGTTTTTGGAATTATTAAAAAACAAATGAAATATATTTTATAATATATTATCGTTGAAATCTTTCATCGTTTTTCATGGATATATCAATTATATTGACACTATTAAAATATACAGATACTGTAACATATTATAATTTCTTAAGCTTTATGAATATAATTAGATAAAGCTTATCAAAACGATGTCGTATAGCATGTATATGAGACAGTGTTTTCAATATTGATATAAATCTTAACAAAAACCAAAATGATCCTCAAAAACCTGTTTACAGACCAGTATTACAAAATATCCAATAACTGATTTCATCAACTATTTAGCATTAAAACTGGGGCTGATTTACCTATGTCCCATTTAAATTTTGTTATAAATTGAATTGCAACCAAAAAGTTATTTTTCTAAATAATTTATTACCTCACCCTTGAACAAAAAAGGAATAAACAGAATGCTATTGTTTTTGTAACTGTATTCAAGGGTAACGAGTCCGTGTTCTTAAAAAAACCAAAATTCAGAACTACAATGGTTGCCATGACGATATGCCACGAAGCTCCGGGTTCGATTTCTAGCCCTAAACATGCGGTCTATGCATTTATATTATTTATTGTATTCTATTTCAACGGTAGTAACGATAGAGATTTCTTAGTGTACGACCATGAACGTGTAATGCAATTATAAATGCTATAAATAATTTATTTAAAATTAATCGTTTTAATATTTTGATTTATTTGGTTGATATTTCAAAGTTTACACCTGTTTAAGTGGAATGTTAAGCACCATCTCTGTGTGTGCGATGCATCACAAGTTTGTATTTCTGCCAACGTCCAAGCGTATAAATATTAGATTAAATATTAAAACGAAATAGACAGGTATGTAACTGAAACGTATTGTTTCGATAATTGTCTAAAATTTGTCACAAATGAATCACGGCATAAATGCTGAACGACATTGCTACAACCAGTATGTATATAAATGGCGAACTAATAGTATGTCATCGACGCTTACATTGTCGACGTATTATTATATCACAACGTTCAATGACTGAATTTATAGTCGCTTCATTGTAGCTTACATGAACCAATCTCATTTTATCACATAATATTTTTTTATCCTTGAATCCTTATTTTTCATTTTATTTGGACAGCATACAATCGTGAAATACAAAAAAATGAAACTAAAAATGACGGCACAGATCAGTAAAGTTTATGCTGATAGATATGTCGTGTAAACAAATTCCAAAAGTTTGTACAGAAGATTTATTTTAATACATAAGAAACAAATGTATTTTGAAAAATATTGTCTTTTTTTTTCTTAGCTAAACGATGTTTCCATCGTGATAATAGGCCTAATTTCTATCAGCGTGTACAGTTTCATTTTTGCCCATTAATATGACGGGTGTTCAGTGACCTTGTTAATAGTTACGTCGCTCACCAAGACTCCTTTTTATGCACACTTATAAATGACTTAACAACTAACCAACTAAAAAAACTTCAAATTAAGTTACTTAGTTAAGAGCTGTCGAAGTAGTCACAATAAGATTTATGTTTTAAACAGTCATAAAGTGGTTAAGCCAGTTTGTAAATTATGAATAAAAATTATGTCACGGTTATTCGCCGGAGTCACAGTTAACGCTTTGTGACCGAGGTTTAGAAGGTCGCAGCTGTTTCGTGTCACTGACCTTTGGGTTTATTATCGCAATAAAACCTTTTGTTAGATAACGAATATGTTGGAAAATTCTTATGGTGTGTTTATTTTACGGTAATCTATCAGAACTTTTTAAACCATAAAACGCCTCTAAATAAGAAATGAGACCGAAAGCTTGATAATCCATAATCGGTCATCCATCCAAGGGCTAACCGGATACTATATTGCTCAACTATACATAATAGGATTGCTGATTTACAATTTGTTTTTACTTGTCCTATAAAAGTTTGATTTGACGGCAATTTTATACATAAATAGAAATAATCCCTACACGTATGAACATGTAAATATTATGTATCTACTAAAGACAAATATTTCGATATCATGTCTTATATGTAAATTATAATTCAATTGCACAAACGCAACCCAAAAGCTCAAGATAAAGGCGTTCATGATAGTTGCAAAAAATATTTAAAATTAACACATTTACACATTTATCTTTTCTAGAATATAATTAGTACACCTACTAAGCAACTACTTGGTAATATAACAATTACAAGCAAAAACTTGGTATGATTTTTGATTGTATTAGTATATTTAATTACTTGCATAGAACACAGTAGTGAATAAAAATGTTGTCTGTAAATTAACCATGATATTTCTTAACACAACTTTGTCGGCTGGTAGCCCATAAGCGTATAAATAATCTCCTCGCGTTTAAGTTCAGTTGCTATATTTATACCCTACTACATTTAAGATGTTGTTGCAAATCATTTTAGTACGATAGTTTGATGTAACGCCCCCTTGACAATTACTTAATTTCCCGTAGAAAATTAATAAACTACAAGAAAATAAAATTATCTCATTCCTTTATATTTAATGTATTGTACATTAAGAAAAGTCTTTATAAAGTAATACAAAAGTTGAACAAAAATTGTTCCAATTTCTATATGAAACACAAATTTATTTATTTAAGTATATGTTTAGAAATGTATATATATATACTTTATCAATTGGTCTAAATACCCTAGCATAGACTAATTTGGGATCAGTTGGCTGTGTGTAAAGTTGCTCTTAGATATTAATTTTTTTTATTACATAGCAAATGATTGCTATACGGTTACAGTTATTTATGAAGTGGGGAGGATACAAACAATCAACACCGAGTGAGTGAGGTTACACTCGGTCACGCTCTAAAGCGTTCCAATAAATCAATCATCCGTGCACTGGTTTGAAATTAATTACATCACACCGGAAACGAAGAAGCAAGATCATATTTTACATATTTTTGGCTGCATTCTTGCACATATCGGTCTGTATATCGTCTCTGATTAGCTTTGAATATCACAAACTTTAACTAATAATCATTATCCTCTCACCAACTAACACTAACTGGACGATTTGTAGATCATGAGCCCTATTCGCAATCAATACTAACAATCTTAATAGAAAGTATTTTATTATGAAAAAAATCTGGATGTAATTTTCAGACATTTTTCTCGCGTTCTACTATGGTAGAACGCAAGCGTATGCGCTGAAGGGCGCCCAAACTCGTTGAATTACAATATTTATAATGTATAAGGTCACGCCTAGACCCTACAAGGAATAAAAGTGAGGACATTTTAATTACAAATTAAACGACAGTAACCAATTGTGAATGCAACTCACCAGCTATTTCCTTCACGGGAATCATGATTAAAATATAAATTTAAAGTACGAAAATTAATGGCCATAAACACGCGTGGTAAATGTGACGCTACACTTGGTGTTACATATGACAGTCTGTGTCACAACACAACAGAACATTCGAGAAGCAGCCGTTAATAGTGAAAAGATTGTGTTAACAGCGGTGGGACTTAGCGCGACTTATTTGCACACTTTCGAAATTGACATTTGCGATTTAGTATACGTATTGCGTATAAGTTACTTAACTCCATTATCGCATCCACTAACAGTAAAATTAATAGACAGAAATAAAATTCACCGTAAATGTATTGTAAATTGTAATCGATTCTTATATGTCCTGTCCAAAGTGAAAAATAGCAAGTTACGGCAAATTTGGGTAGTTCTATCTACATTTATATCAAGTTCAAATTTCAGTTCAACGCAAACAACAAGCCTGAACTATATTAAATTAACTATTATTCAAGGTTAAGATTAAGGATACGATAAGTTAACATATCATTGTATCTGAATATTACAAATCTGCATTAACTCATTACTCATTATCTTTCAGTAGGGGTATGTAGAAAAATTAAAACAGTACTCTTGTTATCAGTTCTAGTAATAAAATAGTGACGATGATATAAAATGGACATGAACTACTTTTTTGATAATAATAAATCGCTACATACACTATGCTCAACTTAAAAAGTAATGTTTGAATGTTTGTTTCGCTATGTAAAATCTAATTAACTGATTGTAGCGAAGATATAATGTTACATATTATATAGAAAATATTATAATTTAACAGGTGCGCAAGCGAAGCCATGGGGCGATCTCCGTGTAGTCTAAGTAAATCATTAAAATTTTACTTTTCTCTAATACCCACAAGCGCCACTCCATTGAAGCAAACGGCAAATGGATTGAAACGCCGGCATACAATGTAAAAAATGAAGTAATAACGCTGGCCTCGAAAATCGAGACCCTTCTTGAAAGACTTCCGAAGATGCGATATGCAAGCGGTTAGAGCACTTAATTTTTAATTACTTTAATTTATTTTGTTTTAAATTGGAAAACATATAATATCGATATATGTAGTACATAAATTAAAATTCATGAACACAACGTACGTACAAATAGTGAAATTTCCACTAACCAATTAAACATTAAAGGGGAACAGTATAAAAACATTTAAAGCTATACGATAATCTGAAAATAAAGTTATAATTTCGTCTAAATAGATTGTTTTAGTATTATGTATTTAAATGTGATTGTTTATTTTTTGTCTAGCTTTCATTTATTTTTTTATTCTTGTGCATGCTGTTAACGCCTGTAATTGAGGTAACACTTAGCTAGAATTTTGCGTAAGTGGATATATGAGAGTGTTTAGTTTGTGGGAGCAACTATTTTATAGATAAAAATTTGATATCAAACCCTGGATACGTTTGCTCAAGATCAAATTAAATGCGTAGTGGAATGATTATTTAACTTCCAGGCTACCAACGCAAATTACCATATCAAGCAAAATGCCAAAGTGTAAAATGAGGCTGCCTATACATACATACAACGATAAAATAGTACATAATAGCTATTAGAACATATATATTTTACTAGGGTATCCACGCGAGATTAATCTTTTATACTGTTTGTAGACCTACAATCAATAATCTACTTTATTTGAAAGAAATAAGGCATAATATTGATTAAGGCCCGGATGACGATAAAACTTTTACAATCCCAACGAATTTACTGTAGACATAAATGCGGTGTAGGGTAAGGCTGCCTGTTGTAAGTAAAATGCATAGATTAAAGTCGATTCATAAGTGACTCATTCATTTCGAATACTCTAAGTACTAAATTCGCGATCCTATTAGAATGTAATCTATTCATTAGCGTTACGTAAACCAAGTGCAAATCCATCACGTACATTTCGTTGCAGAATACTAGTCAATCACTTTAATATATTTCGTGGAAACCAACAACTGATCACAGATAATGGCAACACGAGGTTTTTAAACAAACTTAGGACTCATAACTCATAATCGCTGGAGCATGTCAGAATATATCCTTCATGCACTGGAATGTTCTAGGTTGAGTTAATTTTTCGGGGTTTTATAATCAACAACATAAAAAATAGGACAAGGAGACAAATATTATAGTTTGTAAATACTGCATTGATGCGTAAAATAATGGTTCATAAATAGTGACTGTGTTTGTTCAGTGTATCGCCGAATACTGCCGCACTCATAGCCTGAGATTTTACGATTCACGATCGCTGGTTCCGTCATCATCATCATCTGGCAGCTACAGTGCGACAGCAATTCATTTTTTATTTGCACTTTGTTGAGATTATTTCGTCAAAAAGTGTACGTCTATAGTGAGTCCATAATTTTTATTTTGAATTATATTATGTCCAATGGGAGCGTGTAGGTACACATAAGTCATTTTGCTTATGTTCGTCTTTTAGTTTATCTTTTGACTTAATCCAATTGTAAAATTCAAGGGATTAATATTAACCACCAAGTATATTATCCAATATTTTATTGTTCTTTTGCACTACACTTGCACTAAAACTATTGTTCACTACACTCGCACTGTATTGTTAGACCTTCTCCCAACTTGGTAA
>DVPR01000754.1:0-12546 GCA_018239345.1 Oxynetra stangelandi | reverse complement strand
TTCGATTTTCCGGTTTTGTAGTTCTAAATCGTGCTTCTTTTATGTTGTTCATGAGAACATTTTGTTCCCTTATTACGTGGTGTGAGTTTTGCTGAGTACGTACTCGTATGTTCGACGCCGGAACGTAATGTTTAGTTAGTAAGAATTGTGGATTTTATTGTCTCGGCCGGTGTGGCGAGCGTTCTTCTATGTAACTTGGTAATTGCCTTGTTAATTTGAATTCGTTGGCGGTCTCTTTGATGCCTCGAGTTGTTTGACCGGTGGTCACCAATCCGTCATCCGCGTACACACTATTCAATTCATTTCAGAATGAAGACATCGTGTCGGTTGGATATAGCTAATTCATTGGAAGTCATTTTGGGAGCGGTTTTTTAGATGGTTTATTTTTGTTAATTGAATCGCAGTATATATAATAAACAAATTTTAATTTAACGAAATTTAAATAAATATGCCTGTGCCGTGAATCTGAAAATGTTCAATCTAAATTCCTAAACTCATGCGCTGTATTAACTTTAATTTGAGCTTTAAAAAAAACTTATTGAATTATAACGTGATTTAAAGTTCAATGAGATTCTGTATTATTTTGTCCTATGCGTCAAATATTATATTAGCTAACCTTCCAATTGTGGATATTTGAAGCGCCAAGTACACAATACCGGTTAAAAAACAAAACGGAATAATTAAAATTTCCATACATGACCGTGAGGTACTAGTAATTGAATAGCCAAGCGTCTAACCTCCTGTTCTCGTCCGCTTAAGAATACATACATGCATACATAAAACCGGTATATCGTTCCAGCTCAATATTTGCGTGACGGTTAGCGAGGCTTTGTGTTCTCGGTTCATTCATGACGCTTTGCTGATATCGAGCTGAGATACTGATAACACAATAATTTACTGGATAAAATAAAATTTCACCGCAAAAACGATCAAATTGTTGAAAGCTGCTTTAAAGTATCGATTCAAAAGATTCAAATTAATTCAGTTTAAATATACAAAGAAATGAAAAGGGATGATAAAAATGTAATATGAATAAGCAGGTAACAAACAGAGTAATATAAAATAGCTATATAAGTTTACATTTATTACATTACACCGCACATTTACATGATGTGTGTGTTTCAATATTACTTAAAATCCAGCGAAGATAACTTTATATAACGTATTATTTTCAAACGAAGAATTTATTAAAACAATTTAAACTGATAAAAGCTATGAAATAGAATCGTGACTACGGCGCGATAACCATTTTTAATTGCAAGCATACATCGCATAGGATATTTATACCTACGGATAATGCTTGCCTAACGTTTCGTTAAGAATATATAAAATCTTCAATTGTATCTAATTTTTATCTTACGAAAGTACATATATTAGCTTGTCCGTAAAAACTGATTTTGTTTTCGCTTCAAACTGCTCTTTTACTCTTTGTATTGATCGAAAGCATTTTTGAAATCCTAAACCTTATTACTTTCGTTCGTATTCAAGGCATTGCAGCTTCGCTTGCACCTCTGATTTGATCTTTACCAGGATTATTTTTTCCAGTCAACGCAAGTCTTACAGTATTTAGGACTGACTTATCTATATTATCTTATTAGACGCCATTAGAACAGCTCAGGCGCTCAAACAGAATCCGCGACAGAACGCCTCGAGAAGAACTCGTATCGAGATAATCAAACAATCTGTGAAACCCAAAACCGACGTTAGAAAGGTCATTACACTTTTTTGTTTATCTTTCATAGAGTAAAATTATTTACGTGATGCATTCTTAGCGTGACAGGGGAGGCATCTCGAGTTATTATCATCATTACCTATACGCGTGGGGAATCTGTACTGATGTTATTTGAAGATTTATTTAAATTGTATCGCTGTGAACAATTTCTTAGAATCAATTGTCTGCCTCCAGTAAATACTGGTTAACATATTTCATTTTATTTTGTCTTCTAGTACGGTAGACGCCAATTGGTGTTATTTTAACTTGTTTTTAGTTCAGAAAATATTCACTTATACTGACTGCCTTTTCTAGCAAATATATATCGTATGTAGACTATTTTTATTAAAAGAACTACACATTTCTGTGGATTATTAACCTCAAAAATAAATTTTGCATTATTTAAATGTCATTTGAAATAGTCTGACTCTTGGTCTGTCTTCTAAAATATTAGATACATTCCATCACATCATGTATACATATATATACATATATATACATATATATATATATATGTATATATATATAAGCATCCTATGTATTAATCGATTATACATTATATTTAATAGCATCAAAAATACTGAGAACTCCAATCGAAAGCTTCTTTCCATAATACACGTCTTTAATCCTTTAATGTGTTTAAGCTAAGTCACTTCAACGTGGCCGTTACTTCTTCTTATGTGTCGACTTTTATCGAACTTAAAATTAGAATTAGTGCGATGACTTCTTTTATTTTCTTAAAATATGAATTTTAAAACTCATTGGCAGCGGCAACCCAATACCGAGGCGCGCTGTTAATATTATTAATCGAAGCGATTGGCCACAAAATGCTTTTAACGTAATTCGATTCGGCCGAACTGAAACCTGTGGAACGGAACCAGTTAAATCGGAACTCCTCCGCTTATTGTTTTGTTACGAAACATCGGGAGCGGGGAGGCATTAACAGAGGTCTTGGGAGGGTGGTACGCACACTTGCGCGTGCGTCGTCGTTGGTCTCGCCTTGAGACTAAAGTCTCGAATTACCCGGATCACGTTCAAGGTGCGCCTGTAAAGAATAGTGGTCACCGGAGGTAAATTATGACGTCGTGCCACAACGTTGCGTGGAGATATGCCCACTTTGACAATATACCTGACCTTTCTTGCGTATTCAAACGTAGACAAACGCTACTTACGATACCAGAATGTATTTCAACGGCACACACTTTATCATATGACCTGATTTTTTTACATAGGATAATCAAATATCGTTAAAATGGTCACCTATTAGTATTACAAAATGAAACAAAAGAATAAGACTTAATTAAAATCAGGTGGTTTGTATCTACGCTCTGTAATACATACAACGCCATAAATAATCATCGGTTCATTTAAAGATCTCTGGAACTACATTCAATATACTCCGCCTCTACTCAGACTTTTAATTAAAACTCGATATGTTATGGTATGAATCATGAAAACGTTTCCGATGATCATTTGTAATATTATACGTACGGAATGTATGAAGCTTGTTTTCAATTTTACTTTCTCTGTTACAGGTACATACATTCAAAAGAAAAGCCATTCAAATGTACGGAATGCGGGAAAGGATTTTGTCAGTCAAGGACATTGGCTGTCCACAAGATTCTTCATATGGAAGAATCCCCCCACAAGTGCCCTGTTTGCAGTCGAAGCTTCAATCAGCGATCGAATCTCAAAACGCATCTCCTGACCCATACTGACCACAAACCCTATGAATGTAGTTCGTGTGGAAAAGTTTTTCGAAGAAATTGTGATTTACGACGGCATGCTTTGACTCATGCTGTTGGTGATGTTCCACCTGGAGATGTATTAGATGTGGGAGAAGAAGATATCGGAAGGCCGGGTTCACCAATTGAACCAGGATATGATGATGAAGATCCAGACTTATCGTCGCCTGAACATTCTCCAGTTAGAAGGGCACGTTCGTCTTCAATTGAAAGTATAGGTCGGGAACAAAGTGAAGAGCGTCCCAGAAGAGTGTCTCCGTCGCCAGTTGAGCGTACTCATTGCCACCACAATGAACCCCGAGATAGAGCAAGTCCTTATACAATGCGTCCACAGCATCCAGAAAAACACCGAATGGGGTCTGCAGATATATATGAAAAAAGAAGATACACCTCTGATGAAATTATAGAAAAAGAAATGCGATATAACGATATCCCTGAAGCGCAAGTAAGACATCCACAGTTACAAATTAGAAGAGATTTGCATCAAGTGACTCCTCCTGAACCATCTAAGATCGTTCAAATGGGTAGCCCAACTATAGATCCAGGGCCTTCAGGAATGTACTTAAGCCCCTTTAGGAAAAGAACTCATCCACCTGATATTGGGGATAATGTAAGAACATGTGCTTCAGTTTATCGAAGCCGGTCGCCAGAGCCAACTAATTTATCAATGCCTCGACCGCCTATCGGAGGTGGTGATGTTGTTGTTGGGATGCCTCCGCCATTATTAGGTATGCCAGGATATCATAAGTTTGGTATTCCGATGCCACCGCCTCATCCTCAAATTGCTTATGGACCTGTACCGCATACAGTGCTGGGTCCACAACAAACAGTTGCTCAAGATTTGATTGTAAAACATGCCCCACCAAAAGATACCGTTCCAAGTACTTCGACAAGCGTTACTAATTGTAAAGACATTCCGCAGACAAAATACAAAGAGCCAGATGAACCAAGTTCTAGCCTGATCGCAAATGGCATAAAGAATATTGTGGGTATACAACCGAGTACAAATCCAAAACCGGGCACAAGCCAATCCTCAGGGCCTAAGAAAGGTTTCAGTATAGAAGATATTATGAGACGTTGATGAAAGGAAATATTTTTTATCAATGTATTGTTAGACAGATTTGTAAATAGGTTTAAAACTAAGTATCTTCCGCTCGTTAAGCTTAGAATTACTTTGATGAGTATTATTAGATAAAGGTTCACCTTAAAGCTATGTAAAATTATTAGAGGTATGATTGTACGTATTTGCGATGTGGATTTGGTTTTCGTAAAGATCTCATAAAGTTTGTTTGTGCAGTGTTTTGTTTACCTCCAAATTTTAAAAAATGTAGTATATCAAAATTTTAGGCCATACTTTATTAATAGTGATGTTATGTTGAATTTCAAAATAATAGTTAGTAACAGTTACAAATGTATCAGATGTTATGTTGTAATTTTGGTTTAAGTTACATTAATTATAAGAATCGACGGTTCAAAAGTTGAGTGTGTTATTTATTATTTAGATATTGGATATGATAAAATGGCAATGTTAGATAAGTTTTAGACTTAATTTTAATTAAGATGTTTTGCATTTCATAATAAGTACATGATTTTTATATGACTCGAGGCATCATAATATTGTTGCATAAGTAAAAATTAATTTCGGGTTAATCAAACTATGCTAACATAAAATTTTATTAAAATTTTAAAGAATGTTTAAACAATGAATCATATGTTCAATAATGATTTCCCAATGTGTGAAATTGTATTATTTATTATTAATGTAACATGATATTAAGAAGAATGAATGTTAGATTGTCCTTGTTGCTCAGATAATGTTTCTATTAGTTACGATTAAATTAGTTTTGTATAAATTTATTTTTATCTAAATAAATTATAATGAAGAACGAATTGGTTTTATTTAACACTCTGTGGAGATTGTGAAGTATTTCAGCTGTTTACCATTCATTTGTCATTTGTGTATTGTCAATATTTTTAGTTAGGTTTAAATATATGTATAATAAGAACATCAAACTTACATAATTATGCATATATAAGAAATTCAGCCAAAACTGGGCATTATAAAGCTTACATATAAAACTAAACTAAATATACATATCTACGAGTATCTAACTAAATAATATTTTCCAAGATAAGTCCAAGATGGAATGTTGATCAAAATTTTCAAATTTAGTTAAAATGTGTAATGTTTAATAAACACATAAATCTCACTCTTTGTAATAAAGACTAGAATAATACTTGGGATAGAGGATAAGAAATAAAAACATACGCCTAAACCCGTATTTGATGTTAACATACTAAAAATGGTTTTATATGTCACAACTTGTATACAAGAAATATAACGTAAAATGGAATCTCGACGTACCTACCTATTACATTCATTAAATCCATAGAGTTCTCAAAATTGGTGCAATTTTTTGGTCTGTCTGGTCTTAGAAAATAAAAATTCCTAACATCCGCTTACCCTGTGACCCAAACCATTGCCCGCTGTAAGAGCTCATCAAGTATGCTGCGGTACTCGACAATACCGCAAAGTAGACAACAATATAAAATGTTAATAACGAGACTGGTATGCTTGAATGTTTACGCATAGAAGCACATTTAACGCAGAAGGTACACGCACAGTTCTTCCCACATCGAGTCCAAGCCGACGCGGTTCAAAAAGCATATCTCGTATATAGTATCTAGTGTTGTGTTACGGTACATTCCGTAAATATCGCATTACGAATACACTTGACTACTCTACATCGCGGTTGTAAAGCTGCAATTAAATGTGCAAAATGCATATAGCAAAAGCAAAATGCATATTAATTAGCATAATCATTGAGCTTGTCACGATAGTTGTGGACGTAACTGCCAAATGCAAAACAGATATCAGTAAGGTTTATATGTAAGGGGTATTTCATACGACACATTTTAAAACTTGACAAAAATAAATGAAAGTATCCATAGATGCGAAAAGTATACATCCTTATGACTTGAACTACTGATAGGTGACGAAAATTTATATTCAAGCAGAGATGCCTATTGAACAAGGACATTGTAGAAATTGAAAAATAAATGGACTTATCGACTATATTTGCGTCTATGAAGTTAATAACAATATACTTCTTAGCGTATTAAACATTTCAGATGCAATGGTATTAGAAAATAATAGATTGCGACAAGTTTTAAGGGCTATAGTCATAAAAATGTTCTTAATTGAAAGCCACATTTAATACTACACTCACTGAAACGCGTTATTTGTCAAAATGATATACAAAAACATTTATATGTATAATACCCAATTGAACACGGTCATCTTTTCTACTTCTCTCTACCTACACAATGTTCTATTAAAAACATGTATATTTATACAAATTAGAAGTGAAACCATTTAGTGCCTAAGAGAAAAATGTTATTCTACAACCACACTAGAATTGGTGTGTTCAATAAACGATATTCATATATAACAACTATACAATGAATACGAACAAATAAATGGAGGCACATTTACAAGATAAAATGCGTTCCTTTTACGAGCGCCATTTTACGACGGTTCGCGCGACGTCCATTTTTGCTACTTGACAGTTTATGCAAATTTCCGTTGGCGGATGACAAAAAAAAATATATAGATACATTTTTACGACTATATGTCGTTCCTTCCTTCGATATTTTAATCCGGTCGAGGTGAAAGCACCGTACGAGGTGGCAATCAATTACGCCGCTCGAAATGTGAGCAGACTGTGAATAATTGGTAGAGCATCCGATTCCGATTAAGAGTGGCGTGTCGATGAAAATTTTGTTTTCTATTCAATCGATCGTGTGGATGACTTTAAATTACATTGCGAACGGTTCGTAGTGGCGACACGCATGCAGGCCGCATTATTCGCTACCGCCGATATACCTGCAAGAATCGATGTGCGGTAAATTTAAATCATCGCAAAATCCATTTTAGTGGTCAGGCAATATCCATTGTGATTGGTGCAGTGATCCTAGTGTGGCCAATATCAATAATATTATTTTCAACATTACATTCCTAAGGGTATTCGATATTTTAGTAAGCGGTTTGTGAGGGCTGTTTAACGAAAAGAAATTCAGAAGATAATAAAGGTGTTTCAATTTACTCAATCCACGTTTGATAATAACTAGCGTATGGTATGAAGCGTTTAATATAAATAGTATATAATATAAATAATAAGACGTACATGCACATAGAGAAAGCGTTTAACCCAATACTTACGTATATAAACCACAAAGGAGTAGAACTCGCATCCGCCTTACGTACCTAAACATAAATAATGCTACGACACAAGAATGATACATCACTACACTAATGATATGATTTTCGTGCACTGGACTACAATCACACCTGTTATTAAAATTATTTTGCATAACTTGCAAACAATATGATGCTGACGCTGATGAAATGCTGAAGCGTGTTTTAGTAGAAGTTTCATTTGAATTTTATACTTATACTTAGCAAATTACTTATACTTAGCAAATTACTTATACTTAGCCATTTTTATGCTTAGCAAAGATAATAAAGCTGAAAAGAAAAGGCCACTTGATTATATTTTATTATTGTTGCGACATAACTAATTGTTGTTTAGAAAATCCTTCGTTTCGTTCGTTCAATAATAACATCATTGAATATTACATTTATACATATATTACTAAAAACATTCACTCAAGTACCAGAGTAACATGATATAGAAAAGTGAACCTACTGCAGCGGAGGAAATGCGAAAGTGAGTCGGGTCATTTACAGACGGACAATGTCCGCAGCCTGCATGACCACTATGCGACCTAACTTAATGTTCTACTTAGAAACAGTTAGCAATGAGTACTCGCCATACTAAGTCAGCAACAGTCCATTACAAACCTATTGTTGTTGAGAAGTTACTACATAGTATAGAAGGCAATGAAGCGCATAAATCTCAATGCTGCACAAAATTAATGGAATTATTTTAGATAGTGGAGACGATTGCGTACGTCTTATTGGGGTTGTTATGTTGCAGTTTTTATATTTTCTTCTTATGGGATAGCTGATGCATTGAGTGGTAGAACGCTGTGCCTGACCTTAAAACTGGGTTCAGATTAAATCGTATTTGACGATACATATTAATTAGGAGTACCTGTACATTAAAATATTATATGAATATAAGTATGTGTCACTATGTTCCGGGAATTTTATGTTATTTTACGAGCATAGCATCAACTCCATTTATACATAGAGGATAACCGTAGCATACTCATTTAATTAATACAATGATTGAAAGGTGAAGTATAATGAGGAATCTAAAAAGCACTTTCCTTTTTAGACTTCAAATAATGTGATTAGATGTTATGTGATCACATTGTAATCCCAAAGCAATGCTGACCGTTGCATACATTTTAACGAGAATTTCTAATTTCATATATACATATATCTAAGTCATTCTGTCATCGGTGACAAATATATCGAGTAAACACATTTTTTTATGCTAGTCCAGTTGGGATTGGTTCCAAGCCTTGGGGTACAATAATACAGAACTCTACAGTATTATTATATTCTATGGTTCATAGTTAAAAGGAAATTTCCGGATCTCTAGAGACTTTAACGGATATGACTAGCATACTACAATACATCGGCGTCCGAATTCTTGTAACCTAACGCATACGATGATACGTATTGATGTCTACAAGATCAGATAAGATGAGGATTAGAAATTGTAATTAAGTACGGCCTTTGTAATAAGCGCGAACATCAAGAAGGGTGTTAGGAATGTAATTGTTGAATACGCCGAACACTTTGTATCTATCTATCTATGTATTATTAATTATTTTTATGAAAGATGCACCACTGGATTATACATAGATACTAGTAATGTGTAAGCATTTAAGCGGATACAAGCCCAATCACAACACTCAAAATGCTTTCAGTCTTCTATTGTTCGTCATTGATATGGTAGCACATTAGCCGAAGTAGGTACTTCCAAGTTGTAAATAGATCCCATTAAAATACATTCAACCATCTGTTTTACTGACAAACAGTCGTTTTTCAAAATAATATGATGTCATCACAAATAACACTTAGGTGACGCTAATCAATTGCCCTCCAGCTCGTCATGCGTTTTAGGCAGCCTACCCGGATCTGACTGCTGGTACCGAATAATCGTAAATCTGCCACGTGCTCCGAATCCAAAAGCATAACGAGCTTCAAACTTTTGAGAAACGTAAATAAATACGTCGAGTGGGAAACCCGTATAGGTAATCTAAACCACTGTGCAGTACGTGATGAGAAAGCGTTGTGATATCGTAACTTATGCGGTGAACATACAGACGACTTGTGAGGAAAACTTTTGAGTGTACTCTAATCTAATTTACAATCAATCATTTAATATGTATTACTAGACGTAATAATTATTATAAAGTTTTGGAAAAACCTTAAATAAAATACATTATTAGAATAACGAAAAAAAAAACAAAAAACGAAGGCAATACGAGGTGTCTCAGCTGTCGCTAACACGTACGGTCATTCCCAGTCGGTAACAGGTACTGTGATCCATAGCGCTGTTGATCAGCCGCCCCCATCAGCCGTAGTTGTATATAGAGTTTTTTTAGCCAAATACGCAGTGTTAGTCTTAAGGACAAAATTTGACATCTTATAAGTGTACATACTTATTTGTTTACCTATAAAGATAGGTGTTTGTTTATAGAACTGAAATTATAGGTATTGCAGTTTTGTTTCGTTTAATTTTAAATTAACTGATATATTATAGAGAACGGCAGTTTGTTCAATATGTGGAATACTGCCGTTGGGTAAGTTATCAATAATATATATTCATTCAGCATTCAGTTGTAAAAAAGCAGTATTTAATAGAACCGTACTCTATACCCACGAAAATTTCTAATGAATTGAATGATTTTCAAAAAACAAAAAAATCAGTTTTTTTTGGGAATTTGTGCCAAAACGCTGCATTGTCATGAAAGAGTTGGTTCGTGATGACTAATATCGGACTCCAGAGAAGTCGGCTGTATGGTGTTACTAACTGTATGTAGCCCACACGCGTCTTAAGTGCCGACATACATGAACTGAATACATACAATACAAACCCATGAGTAACATATTCGAAGAAACCATACTTACTTACTTCACTATAACTTCTTTCCGGTAGACAATGTACTTGACTATCTACTGCCATTACTGCTTTGATGACACACGTATAAAACTTACAATTCCATTGGCACACCAGTTTTAATGAATACCGCGATAATTCCTTTATAATTATTTTCTTTTAGTCTACTAATAATCAGTTTGTCCCTTTAAAATGGAAACGTCTATTAGTCATATAAACCAGCAGAGCCTAAACTTGGCTTCAACAAATCTAAATATAATTTTGTTTCCCGTTTACAAGTTTTAGTGATTTGCCACTTACTGATTGTACTTAGTCATTTCCTAACAACGAAACGTTTTAGGAACATCTGCTATTTATTCTAAACATTTGCATTTGCAATTTGTTATTGAGCTGTGAGTCGGACGCTCTACGCGTTGCCATCGCTTCATGATACGATTATGAACATTTTGAACATGTAACATGGTGACGTAACATAAAAAAAACCTACGTGATCAAGCCTAGTATCGTAAATATTAGTCTATTGCGTTATAATTTACCTGTAGCTTCTAATTCCTCGCAATAATTGCATAACAATAATGACACGAGGGTTTGATGTCTTATGTTTTCAGTTTATCAAAGTGTTAGAAGGTTTATGAAAAAGCTATCAGCACATTTGATTGATCAATTATTTTATCAATTTGTCGGTATTCTTTTTATGAGATTTTTACGGATAACTACCAGCCTTACCACTTTCTTTGTTGCTGTTCTTCTATTTGCACCGAATTGTTTTGATTTAGTGAGAGTAGTACAAGGTATGGACAAGCAATATGCTCATGGCAGATCATCTGCAGAACTCCAATCTTAACTATGTGGCTAGTACACATAGTTATTCCTTAGTTGATATGAATATTAACACTGAGTACTTTTTTATGTCTCGCTACGTCTATAAATAAGAAAATTAATAGACTGCCTATTTATTTTCTACTTAAAGGAATTTTCTATGTACTAATACTTAAAGGAATGTTGGGTTAAAGTTAGATTTAACTTAGAACTTTCAATTTTAGAACTTTACAAGTCCTTGAGTTCCCAGCCGAAACGTTTATTCATAAAAGCTTGATTTCTGTCTTAGCCAATGAATGTTGCGTCTGCCTCTAATATATATTGATTCCGTAAGGTAGAACGAAACAACGTCCGATATCTAAATAAATGTTAGTAAGGCTTTATGAATAAGGAGTTCTGGATTTAAACAATGGGTTTTATGTTACGTGCTGTACGTGGTATGAACTGATAAGACATAAGTAGAATGCCTTATTAGAATATGAACATATAAACTTTGTAAACACAATTGTAATTTACAGCAAATTGAGCGCTAAAGGTTTTAGATGTAACCTTAATGTATCCTTACATCTATGTATTGGAAATGCACTTCATTTCTCAATGGAGTGGTAGACTTAAGAATAGCAATTGTTTCAACCTATCCTATAAGAATAGTTTTCTAATATCTGAATAGGGCGTAAATATTCACTGAGTGTGTTCATAAAACTCGGCGATGTTTTATTTACAGTGAGGTACGAGGTACGAGGTGGACGTCAAAGTTTTCTGCTCTGTAGGTATCTATTACACTTTTCTTCGTGTGTGTATTATTTCACTGTGCGTATTATTATGGCACTAAGAATGGAAATACAGCATTATGAACTTGCAGGTTTATAGGTTAACATTCATCATCATGATCAACCCATTGAACGGTCCACTGCTGGACACGGGTCTCCTCTCGGAATCAAAACGATTAGGTCATAGTCCACGACGATGGCCAAGCGCGGGTTGGTAGACTTCACACACCTTAGATTTTTTTTTCATAGATGTGCAGGTTTCCTTCCGGTATTTTCCTTCACCGTTACAGCAAGTGATATTTAATGTTAAAACGCACATTGTAAATAAAAAGGTGCGCGCCAGGATTTGAACCCAGAACTCCCAGTGTGAGAGCTGAATTCTTAACCACTAGGCTATCAGT
>DVPR01000753.1:0-12553 GCA_018239345.1 Oxynetra stangelandi | reverse complement strand
AGCCTCCAATAACTTTTTTTTTTCAGATGTACAATGAAGATTATTCAAAGGTATATATCTAACTAATTACTGTTTATTTTATGATTGTCTTTAGTAGGATCCCTTTAAATTAAGTAATATATTTTTTTATAGACACAGGGTGCTTATTTATTATAATTATTGATTTTATTATCACACAGCCCAACCATAGTTTTCCATATTTCAACTTATGGCAAAAATGTTTAAAAGTTGTTCCACAAGCACATAGATCACAGTGTAAGCCGATTGTGGAATTTTCTGCTGAACTTAAATTATTCATACTTTATTTTTCTTTACTATATTTCAATAATTTCTTTTTTTTGTGTTTTATTTTGTATAAATGCTCAAGTCAGCGAATAAAAAGTTTCTTACTGTCACATATATTAAGTGCTATTATGACATTACAAAATATCAGAGAATTCGGAGATATGGTGTGGCTTCTTCGATTTATTTAGAGTGGTTAATTTAAGCCAAAATCGATAATACGGTTGATAATCAATTCGAGTAAATATGACTGTTAGGTTTGATTAGGTTATATGTAGCTCCGCATACGCTATACAATGTGTCGTATGGTGCAGGGGGCGCGCGGCGGCGGCGGCGGCGGCGGCGAGGGCGACTACTACTACGAGCGCGGCCAGGAGCGCTTCTACGAGGACGACGGCTACTACAAGGAGGAGGCGCGCGACTACGAGGCGGCCACGCGCGACGTGGGCACGCGCCGCCCGCGGCACTACACGCGCGCCGCGCCCTACGCCCGCGCGCCCAAGTAGTACCACGTCCGTACCCATTTCGTGTGCGGCCCGCCGGTCTTACCGCACCGCCCTCCCCCCAACCCCCCTAGCCGTTACCTCGCCCCTACGCGCGCTTTTAACGTAACACAAATTGTCTTAATTAATTTATTGACGTACAAAGTTTGAAAAGAATATTGTACTCGTGTGTGCATAGACCCTCTCGCTGCGCTGGTAATGTGTTTCTATTTTAATTTTGTAATAAGGAAATCGTGTATGCATTTATAATTCAAATGCGTCATTCTTTTTTTTTATGCATACCATGACGTCGATTTTGCAAAAAAAAAAAAACTAAAAGGCGTTGTGTAACCAGGGGTTCCTCGTGAAAACCGTTTACTAAGACCGTCGGCGCCATAAAGTGCACACATTTTTTGTTTGCTTCTTTTTTGTGTTAAATTTGATTCTGTTAATGATTTTTTTGCAATTTTTTTTTTGTTCAATTATTACTTACGTACATTCGCGTAGAATATTGAATAACATTTGAAAACGCATAATTTTCAGGTCGACTAAGAAGAATTGACGTGTAACGGTGAGTATTACATCAATCAATATCAAGCGAAAACTCAAACCACGTTAAAAACTACCGAAATTAAAAGGAGAAAAAAAACATACACAAAAATTGACAAAAACTCGAGAAGAAATAATAAAACTTCAAGAACACGTAGAAGCGCAATGTTAAATAATCTTTTTAACAAACAAATTATTTTTTTTGTAATTTATGGACTAAAATATTTTTTTTGCTTTGTAGACAATATTCTATTTGTATTAAAAGACAATTTCTATGGAGGCTTCTTCCTTTCAAGCGCCATCTTAACGTGTTTACAATACTGAGTGTCGACTAAATAAATTAAAAATCACGTAACGAAAGTAAACTGTGGCCGGTTTTTATGTATTTAACTTAAGCGCGTAGATTTAAATATCACATGTATGTTTTATTCATCTAGGAACAAAATATTTTAGGAGCTTTTAAATAGTAACTTCTTTATAATGAATAATATTCAAATTCAAAGCATATCTACCATAATGTTTCATCGTCGTCTATAATCTCTGGAATGCGTAAAATTTCATATTAACTTAGTATTAGAATTGTTCGAAAGTTAAAATCTTCAATTAAACTAAGCTAACAAAAAAAAATGCAACTTATCTAAAACGATACTGTCGAGATATGTTCAATATTAAAAATAATGTAAGTACCTACTATATTTCATGTGTGGTTAAATAAATGTTCTTTAAATTGAAAAACAAGGATTTTTAATTAAAAAATGTTTACCGTACTCAAGACGAGCTCTACTTCAAAAATATTAACAAAAATAATACCAGATGAATATATACACATTCATCATGATATAAAATCATAAAATATTTAAAAGTGAAGACCGCAAAGTAAGCTTCAATTTGATTCTTAAAATTAAACTTACACCTCACTCTATGGTCAGCCTCGCACTAAACACTTTATTACAATGAGTAACTTTGAAAAACTCTAATTATTAAGCTGCTTAGATTCTTCTTATGAAATATGCTATTATAAAATACATGAAAAAATTAAAGCATAAATGAATATATATAAATTAAATTTTGGATTAAATTCAACAACACATTCTAATAAAAACAGCATCCGATTATTTAAATATAAAGTTAAGTAAACATATTATGTCAAAAACAAACAAAAGAAAAAATGATGTAAAATGTATTTTTAAACATACTTAATTTTACTTATGGCAACAATGTATACAAAAAAAAAATATTCTTCACCAAATAATAAAATCAGTCACCACTCGAAAATGATTAACTATGGTAGCATTTGTTCTCCGAACACGACAACATTGAAAGGAATATTTAAGTATAAAAGTGGATAGTTGCTTTGAGGGATAAAAAACAAGAAGATACTTACCACCTGCAAGTGCTCCTGCGAGAAGACTGGATAATATGTTTATATCTCATTGTGATATAAGTTTTGAAATTTTCAGACGTTTATTTATACTGTGTATGATTTTACGTCCATATCTTTCTTACAGTGGCACGCGTTATACACCTATAAATATTGAATAGTGTATTGCGCAAATACAAGAAATATCAATATAAATTACTGTTGGACATAAACCCTAAAAATATAAACGTTTAATCAATCATGGGTCATGCTTAAAACTAATTTCTTAACATAAACTTCATCACGAGACTCCACATTCATGACAGAAATATTTGTATGCTTTAAATTTTTTTTACCCGTATTATTTTTTGTACCTTACAAGATTTTACTGTTTTAAGTAAGTGTTCTAGAGAGTGTTTATGTTCTCATGTAAGTGACTAATGTAAGTCTTTATGAGAATAAATGTCTTAAAACATAAAAAAACCTAAACCTAAGTGGCTAATTTGAAAATGGCCAAATATCAGGATTCCGGTCAATGACATGTTCATATACTCAGTATCAGAATACAATGATATTACACCTTCACAACACAGCTATATGGAGATATCCCAAAAAAATCAATCCGAATAAATACAACATTTTTTTTTACTTGTATTATTAATGCATAAAAAGTATTAGAGGTATATTTTTAATAATAGAAAATGTAAATAAAAACGTCATTCCTATGTAAGGGGAATAAATAGTATATATTTAAATTATCGTTAGTACATGTTGTTGTTGAATGTGAGCCAAAAATATTGGGTAATATTATATTGGGCGATTTAAAAAAAAAAAATATCTAATAGTTAATTATCAGACGTCAGCACCTAAAATACCGTTAAAAAAATACTTGACGGCATGAGAGCGGGTAGAATATAATAAAAACTATTATTATACTATATTATATAATTAATATACAGATATACTGGAAAAAATATACATACGCGAAATATGGATAGATATAATACCTCAAATCTTGGTTCCCATGGAAACACCCAAAAACAAGCACGCAAATGTAATATAAGACCAAATACTTATAAAAAACTATTTTTACAAGACATACAAGTACATAATTCAACTTAAGAGACAAAACCCTTTCTAAACACAAAACGTCATCCTACTCATAAAGCAATTTCTAAGATACGTGAAATAAATTTTCATAGATAGAAGAGTTGGTCGGTTAAAATAATGCTTATTAAACAAAAACCTTTCTATTGGATTCCCGTCTGCAAGCACCATCAGTCATATATGCAGTACATTAAGCTAATTCATGAGAAACATCCAAGACATCACCGGAGCGGAGATGTTTCATATAATGATAACGTTATTTTCATGACATTCATTAAGTACTTATTGAATGTCCAAAAAGACCATGTTTCCAGTTGTGGAATTATTTGTTTTTTATATAACAATTCATAGAGCGGGATAGAGAAGTAACTTTTAAATGTCATTTGGATTGCAGGTGTAATTTTTCATTTGATTAAATTGTAGTAATTTTTTAATAGTTTTGTGACAAGTTTTTTTTAGTGCGTTTTATAGAGCATTTTATTTATTGGATTATTTTTAAAATGTCTAAAGGCAATATCGCTTAAACATATATATTCCATACTTTTCTTTTAAGAGTACAATAGGTGTAGAAAGTCATGGTTTAGGGCAGTGAGACCTGCATAAAGGATAGGTAGTGTAGGACTTGTATAGGTTGACTGCATTATGAAGATCACTGACAATTATTTTTACTATAAACGGGTTGACCATAAATCACGTTGCTCTAGGCCTTTGGCGGGAATTTATTAATAAGCACACAGGGCCTAACGAGGAAGCAGGATATAATTTTTCATATCACTCCACGGTACTGTTCTTAATCTAAATATTACATTCAAGTTTACTATCAATGTGATATATATACTTATTATTTATTAAATTAAAGATACATATCACTAAAGTAAGTATACAATAGGTGTCGGAATAATACAAACAAAAAAAATCGCAAAATAACTGAGATGACAAAATGAGTATCTACACGGGTTCATGCTAGAGATTAAAGGACGCGGGCAAACTGACATAATTTACGGACGATCGAAGAGTAGTAACGCCTGCTTTAGTGTTCATATCATTATTTTCCTTTCTCATCACTCTAGAGACCCACCTTGGGTGCACATCGAAACGGCTTGTTAAATCAAATACAATATGGGTTTATGGCAAGAGAACTTTTTAAAATGTATCATCCGTAATATCTTAAAGGTAAGTACACTACTGACGACTGCTTTTCATGTACCTGCTGTACTCTCAGTGACTGTTACGAGTGACGTGGGCAAGACCTTCCAATGAGACCTAGAAACAAAATAAATAAAACACTAACCTACATATAGGTTACGGGATTGATGGATGGTGAAAAATATTATCACAATGAGGTGACAGTTACTGAGATTACTGCTTGGTAGGATTAGACTTAAATCTTGAATGAATCTTACCATAGAGAATGAGAAGTCTAGATGCAAAAGTTTTTATCTGCATGTTACTTGAGTTAACAAGTGTTGCCTCATCACACCATATATTTATTTTATTTGTCACTGTATCATATTTTATTTTAAATAAACGGATAATAGATACAACAAAACTTGTTTTATTTCTATGACACTATAAATTACCGAGTTGAGTAAAACAACGAAATTATGTTATAAAAATTTATTCTTATTATAACTTTTGAAATGTTTTTCGTGAGTTATTACGAAGGAGCAATTATTTATTTACTGTCAATAATTCAAATTTTCTATATTACTACAAGCACTTACGCTAAAACACTGCCACTGAATATATTGAAACTTATTAAATATAATAAAAAAAAAATTTCAAATGATATTCCCAAAAACATAAATTTCAGAGGATTTTTTAATACATTGTTATGCATTTACTACAGAGATCTATATTGGTGTATTCAGTACAGGTATGTGTTGATAGTAACAAGTTACAAAATATAAATGTTGGCTCTCACATATAAATTTTAGGTGTAAAATAGAATTTTGCATATTAGAAAATAACTACTAGACCATAGTAAACATCTCTTCACTCCGCGATCTTAATAGGAGTAATGCTTTCTTGATTATTTAAATGGTCGTATGGGAAATATGCTAATGTCACGAATGCAGAAAAAGGTAGTATATTAACTTCTAAATAAAAAGGTAGTATATTAACTTCTAAATGTTTTCTATGCGAATAAGTGCAATCCACCTATAAAAATCAAATAAAAAAATATTTTTTTTCTCATGATGCATCCAAATTGCATAACCTGCAATGCAAAGATGTGCCTTATAGTGATTCAAGTATACATGCAGCGCCATCTCTTATTTATTATAAGAACTAAAAGTCGTGCCCTGACAGTTTCAAAAATTTCAAAATATGATCAAGCAATAAAAATAAAATTACCGTACACTTAACACGAAACATAATAAAAATAAATAAATTGTATTCCTCGCCAATTGTTTACAAAATAATACATTTATGTTCGGTATATTATTTAACTTAAACATAAAATTATATTTAAACAATTAAATTAGGCTCACAGTAATAATCCATTTAACTTATAAGAAAAATTGCATACATATACATATGTTCCGCTCAAATGTCCCCAAATGACTAGTCGGCAGTGTTTTGTATAACGATGAGTATAAATTCTCGATCAGGCGCAATCAGAATCTCATGTCTTCTACTCCTCACGCGCAAAAATGTCAGCTCATTTGTGGAATCCTGAATGGCAAACACGTTGACATGAATACATAAGAATGGACATGTATTCCTGCATTTAACTTATCAATAAAAAAAGAGGGAATAAACCTAGATGTTAAACATTTTTAAATGCCAATAACCTTATAACCCAGTTCTTTTGGTCACAAGTGGTCGCTGTCATCCATAGACAGCTGCAACCAACCTCGAACAGGACTGTAGGAAACCATAAGTCCTATTGTTGGCAGGTCACAAAGGTTTTCCTACTCGTGAGGATTGAGCCGGTCGGCTCTAGTAAACATAGACCTCGGTAGATCAGCAAGAAAACCCTTCAAACCAATACACAAATTGCTATAAAATTAACTGCTTCACGGCAGAGATACATGTAGTGGTAAAAGTTCATAGGTGCACCATTTATAGGTTCCGCCACCTACTTTCCTACTTGGGTTAGTTGACATCTTTGATTATGTGTGAATTTCAACCAAACTCAAATCTCTTAAGGAAGATCAAAGACACATCAAGTTAGTTTCAGAATTTAATGTCCCTTTTTCTTTAAGCCTTAGAAAGAGTCACTGAGCTTTTATTATTAAAGAGGTAGAGAGAACAGGGACATCCTCAAAGAGAGAAGTCAACAAAACCTTATACTGAATATATAGATGCTACCAATAACAAAAAAGCTGTTAGTTAAATTAATAAATGTAATATTACCATTTCCCGCACGACATTTCTGGCTTTCTCTGTAAGTTGGCCGATCAGACCAGAGTACAACACAGAAGTGGCATTGTCCAGAGAACTTTTGATGGGAATACCTGAAAATGGACAAAAATTACAATCCAGCATGAGACTTGGAGACAACTTGGTGAGACAGTAGTATAAATGAAATGTGTTGATTGACTATTACTCTTTCATAAATCTAATAAAACGTTGATGAAAACAATGTGTGTATATATATTTAGCGGTTTAGTTGAAGATAGTAAATTTAGATATTGACGAAAAAACGTGTAAGTTTCTGTTAATTATAATATAAAAATAACTGAAACCGCTCACAAGTAACTATGGAAATAAAGTTTCGACCAAACCTTCGTGATTTACGATGACGACACCCATAACACCTTTATGGGCCTGAATTCGTTTGATGGTTTCCTCTACTTCTGTAGCCTGCAACGTTAAATTGGATTATTTTCAAATTCTTTACATCTAAAATTTGTTGAACAACTCAATTTTATAAATACCATTTTGCTTTCTCTAAATGGACACAATTATAAATGCACTTCACTTGACTCACACTGGCAGCTGCTAAGCTGGTGCTTGAACAAACGTCAATGTCAAACAAATTTGTCGACATTTTCTTATAATAAATATACTAAGCACCTAAATATATTAAATCGAATCGTTGTAACTTATTATAACTTTCTTATTCGTTAGTTCCATTTAGAAGTTTAAATAAATTCTAAATTGATACAACTTTTTTGTTCATAAGAAAAAATAATTTAAGATCTACCAAATTTAATCTGTAACGATAATTTGACATGACATTGATGACATAAAAAGCTGCATCAAGATTGGGCTTTGTGGTATAATATTTTGAGCCAATAATATTCGCTTTTTAGCGATGGCGAAGCGGTGTATTGTTCAGTGGCAATAGTAACGAAATTAGAAATGAACCTATATGTTGAATGTTAATTAAGTAAAAATGCGTTTGGTGTGAGAGAAAAATGAATGAAACCTCGGCAGAATGTTCCGAAGCTTTAGACCCTCGCGTACAGGTAACGATAATCGATAATATAAATTATATGAGAATGGTAGGAACACAATAGACATTTTTTTATTATTGTGTAGGTTTGCTAACGTTGTTAGCATGACTAATTGGTAACAATAGCGGTTGTTATAAGCTCTAATTACAACATATGAAAGTTATTTAAATAAAATAATTTATTCAAATATAAACAATTAGAAAAAAAATACGTAACCAAAATACATATGCAAAAATGTGAATTCAATTATTTTTTATTAAAACTTATTTTTATATTATAGTGGAAATATTGAAATTGAAATTGCTTAATTATAATAGTCAAGTGATGAACAGAAACTCCTACTTCTGTTAAATATTCAGATAAAATAATCTCCACATCACAGCTAAGTTAGTTAGGAAATTATAATATTTTTTTAAGCATAATTTTGCTGCGCCTACACTCCATTGCAAGGCATTGGTGGTAACCTGAAGTATATGGAACCATTCAACAACGGTCCATATTGGAGACATAAATTAATTAATATAACATGTCTGAAGTTAATATACCGGTGTAAACATCTCTTACAAGATTCAATCATAGTTACCATATCTCATTAATCATGGCCAATTATTTAAATAGGTCTCCAAAGGTCTCTTAGTGTTAAATATTGCCCTTTGCTTATCAATTCTGTGTTCCATAGTGTACCTTACCATATGTAAGGCCTGCCAACCGACACTTGGACACTATGACATATTATACTTTTTAAAAGAATTTTTAAACATGTTCACTAAACTATCAAGAGGTACAATAATTCACAGATGATTTCCTCTACCTCCGTTTGTTATAGTATTTATGAGAGACAGAGCACCTGCAAAGCTGTTGTTCTAGATTAATTTTAATTTATATTTGATGAGATCATATTTACTCCCGCTATTTATACTCGGAAGAAATCAACAAGACTTGAATCATAATACATTGTCCGATAAATGGACATTGCAATAACCCATCGGAAATGTTGTCGATTGTAAGTGGAAAAAATTTAAGTTGAATCTTATATTCGATATTATGATTAGATGATAATAGGATATGTTTTCTTTATGAAAGAAATGTTTATGTTTTCTTTTCGCCTATCTCCACCAAATAGGTCAGGTATTGGCTGATGGGGGAGTCAAGAGCCTCCAAAACCGGTGTGTGTGTATGAAGAGATTGATGAATGTAGACGAAGCACGTCAGGTTTGTTAGGACAGAGATGTTTGGCACTCCGTGCTCTCTGCCTACCCCACTAGGGACCTGGCGTGACGGTTATTTATTTAATTATTTTATTTTATTTTTCTTTATGATGTGAAATATTTAATGAGTGGTCTGTGCTGCTGTTATAATGACGATGTATCGCTACATGCTCTGTTCTCATCCCTGTTCTCACTCGGCTCAGCAATCCCTCTTATAGTGTATGCAGTGTTATTGCTCACTCAGAAACACATACTTTAATAATTTTGGTACCAAATTATTATGTATTATTCTAGTAAAGAAGAATAAATTGAATAAAATATTGATAAAAAAAAAACCAATTTAATTAACCATACTTTCATTCATATTTTGCTATAGAGAATAGTTTGGATGTATCACATTGGTCAAGATTCCCGCCACAGTTCATTTTAATTTTGTAAACTTAGTTAATTGTATGTCCCTTCTAATAACTTACTAACTAATAGTAAGAGTAACTTACTAACGAGTTATATATAACAAATTCAATTGTTTTATTCATTATGAGGTATATATACATATGTTTAATGAAGTTCATGTTTTAGTCATTGTACTTTGGCTTTGTGCACCCTTCAAGCTATACTAGACAGAGGTATAGTATTTAGTTATATGATTCTCTGTTTAAAAAAAAAAGTAAAATAAGATACCGATATGATATACGATAACCAATAGTGCAAAGTGTTGTCTACAAAATGCAAGTTTAAATAAAATTTAACTTTTCAGATTGAGCTTGAACGTCTCAACACAGCTACAGATGAGATCAACAGGCTTGAGGTGGAACTGGACGAAGCGCGCTTGGCATTTCGTCGACTACTAGCTGAAGGACACCTTCGCATTCAGCAGCTCACAAGGAAACTTGGCACCAGCGTTCACAAAGCCCGACCTTACTATGAAGCTCGTTTTAGAGCTAATATTGTGAGTTAGAACTAATATTTGCACAACATAATAATTTGTAAATATACATTGGTGTATATTTACAAATTATTATGTTGTGCAAATAACAAAAAAGACTGATAGATGAGTTTAAATCATAGGTTTATAATAAAATAGACCACACCTAGTATTGAGAACATCATGCCAGTAAATATGAATCCTTATATATGTGATTTATTTATCACCCGGACATGAAAATCACTTCCATGGTCTATTCTCATATATCTATGGTTATAACAAGATCACATAGACACTGTTCATAGTTTCATCTTAACGTGGCCAAATAATAACAAAAGTAAAAACAAGTCTGCCGTCTTGGCTTTTAGTAACCATTGCATCACCGATCATGATATGATCTGTGTTTTGGTTCTGAATCAGTTTTTAAGCACCCATCTTATTATCTTATATTATCTTAATCACAGCCATGTTGCCAGATATGAGAATTATTACAAACCATAGACAAACAGAATTGATTTCAATGAAAGTTTATTTCAATTGAAGCCTAATGTTTATTATTTCATAGCACTACCTATTGTATATGGGTTTTTAATTGTTTTCCTGATATATACGCGTTTGATTGTATGTACATATATTGTATCTGTGAACCTGTCGTATATGATGCTGATCGCGCAAGAAACAATCGAGCATCAGTGTAAACGGCGTCTTCGCCTTCTTTTGTTAATCCACACTACATTTCCTTAAATTAAAACTGATTCATTTTCAGCATTAAAAATTAGATTTGTACATCTACGAAATGACTATGATCCTATGATTTTGACAGCGAGAGGTGGTATTCTTGCAATACACTAACGTCACATTACAGACATCGCAGGAACTGCACACGGCGACTCTCGCCTACGACAAGGCGAACAGCGCGCACGCGGCCGCCAGGGAGATGGTCTACCTCGCGGAGCAGGGTCTGGCGAGGCTGGCGGACGGCAGCGGGGGCCTCACTCTGGACCCCGCATGGCAGGAGATGCTCAACCACGCCACACATCGTGTTAACCAGGTCTCCCACTGTGAATTATAATATGCACACGCCATGAAAATTAAATTAAGTAAGATCGAAATGCATTTTATATCAATGTTAAATGATTAAAATTATCACACTTTCAATTTCATTACAGATTTTTTTACTCGCTTGTTTTTATAAATCTAATTTTGTGGCAATATATATGAACTTTAAAGGATAACAAAATCTATTGACGCTTTTAAAGGCGGAGGCCGACCGCGCTTCGGCGGCGGTGACCCAGAGGACCAAAGCGGCTGCGCATCGCGCCGCCGCAGCCCTAGTGCAGCAATTACAAAATGGACTGAAGAGGCACATCGCCAAGTCCAGGTATGTTCGTGTAGGTGCAAATGGAAGCTCTATTAAACTTAGATTTAGGTATTCGTTTGTTTTATCATTTTTAAATACTTAAGTTATAAACTGCCCTCCTGTAAGTAGCCTTTCTTGAAAGCCGTTAAATACAGAACTTCTTATTGTGAGAGCTGATTTCATGTTGCAAAGATAATGAGCAAATGATCAAACAAAATTTATCGTAAATGCATACATTTGCAAAAATATAGATGACTATAATTTTTATAAGTCTTGATTAATTTCTTAGCATTTAAATAACGCTTAATTAATTATTATTTTTTGTCTCGCCCTCAATGTAGGTATGATTTTATTATGAACAAAATGATATAATTTTTAATTTGTGAAAAGAATATTTTAGTGACAACGGCAACACCTGTGTTTTGACAATTACTTTTTCTGTTAATACACAGCTGTAACGTCTTAATTTATGTAATATTTTTTATATATAATTTATGTAATATTCCATATTCCAATCGACCTGCCGTCTAGTATACTGTATGTAAATCTGCGTAACAATAAAATTGCCCCATTAATACATGACTCAGAATTTATTATTAGAATTAACTAGTGCTCACGACTTTGTCGGCAATGCATTTAGTTTTAATTGTAAAGGCTTATAATATCTCTGAATGAGAGTAAAAAAAAATTCCTCACATTCGATTGAAAATTATATATACTCGATTCCAAGCCAAGCTCTATCTTCCGTATTGAAATCCGTTCAGTAATTTAAGGAAAGAAAGAAAAAAATATTTGTTCTATCATCTTCATCTTGTCAACTTTTATATGCACACCTGCAATGTACGGACATACGGGCTTCTACTGTTTTATTATA
>DVPR01000752.1:0-12562 GCA_018239345.1 Oxynetra stangelandi | reverse complement strand
TACTCTTTCGTCATAGCAACAGATATGTTGTTGAAACCAGATTGGTTGCCCCGATGCCGCTTGTAAATAGTCAGTATTGGCTTAATTGAGTTTTCTTTTTTATTTGATACTGTCATGAGTCACATGTACACAGCGATTTGATAACGAATACTAAATGATTGGAGTCCCGTCATCCGTGAATTTAATTACGTTGAGTTCTATTTCGATTTGCAAATATATGTACATATACGTATATTGCATTTTTTATTCTTTACCTGTTAGTTTCAAAGGGACATCGGAGCTGAGTTGATTTTTAAAAATGTCCACAGTCAAAATACCGTTTTCATTGCCGGGTTGCTAAGCGTATTATGTTGTGAAATTGGATAATTTTAATGGTGGTATCTGTTAATACTAGCTAAGGTCACTTTTAACTATGCATTTATGTTATTTCTGCATCCAGTTAACCAGTGGTACCAGCTAATATTAACATTTATCTACAAAAATAAAATCTATCCAATCCCATGACATATGTACCTATAATATGCCACGCCAATAGAAGAAATAGCAAGTCGCCTTTTCATTTGGTATTGTCGCTGAAACGTGAAAGATTCTCAGCTCAAAACGCTCCGACGTGGTTCTTCATCTATACTACATAGTATAAAACACTTACTGCTTTCTCGCCGGCGTCCTGCTGTCATAACATCGGGCACTGAGACTGCACGACACTACTGGTGTTACTCTTGAAATATGATTTGCCATTTGACACTGTTTCACGCACTTACGAGCGCTTGTAACAATTAAACGTGTCTTCCGTGAATGTGTCTGACATAAAAAGCAAGCATTTTAAACTTGCATCCTGTTTGTACAATTTTATGTAGACTGGCCGTCGCGTCGGTGCAGTTGCTAGGTGGCGGGTTCGATCCCATCTGGGAAAAATGTTTGTGTGATGAGATGAAATATTTGTTCGTGTCTGGGTGTAAAAAAAATTATATACATATACATATTTCATACATATTTCTCAGTATGTATGTAGTTTATCAGCCGTCTGGTTACCATAACACTTTGGAATCAGATGGCCGTGTGTGGAGATGTCCAAAGATATTACTGTTCTTTTATCACGTGGTATCACGCTGTACAAACTACGTATTCTCCGATGAGAAAAGGCCACTCTTCGACACGTTCACCCGAGGTTGATTGATGCACAACGTCTCCTGGCATTTAGTGCACCCATTTTCAATTAATGCCGTCAAGAATGAACGAATAAATAAATTTCAAAAAAGTTCCGCTATGTCATGTTATTCGGAGTCTCCTCCTCGTTGTATGGAGTCACGTTAGTGCGGTAACCCTTTCTGATGAATAATATGGACGGTCCCGTAATAACAAATTGATATTATTAAAAACAGTGTCGAGAGTTTTTCTTTTTTTTTCTCGGCCAACTGAACTCATGAGGAGTTACAGTCTATCTAAGCAAACGTTTTTTATCAGTTAATATTTTTTTATTTTATCAACACTCGGATTTCACTTCATCATCATCATCAACAACAACCCATGGTTCACTGCTGGACACGGGTCTCCTCTTGGAATGAGAAGGATTTCACTTGAAATGGATGAATTATTATTATTAGATAAGAGCGAATGATAAAATCATTCAATAAATGTAGTGCATATCTTTTAAGAGTCTTTAGGCAGATTAATAATGCTGGTAACTATTAATTAGGTATGTTAATTCCAAATATAAATAAAAAAAAAATAAACAATTAATTTCCATTAATATTGGCAAATAAAAAGTTTTATAAAAAAAATTGTAGCATAGTACGTATATTGTTTATCTTGCATATTGTGCGTATGCGCATGTCTTTTGCGGGAAGGAAGATCGTGCAACTGCATGAAGGTAAGATGATGAATGGTGTATCATGATGCATCATATGCCGTTTACAAGGATAAACATAAAATATTTTTAAGTTCACAAACAGGATACAGTCCTATCCTAGTCTCGAATTCGTGTCACTTAATGGTGACCCTAACCACCTTAAAACTACCCATTTTTTATTCCGTAAAAGTGAAGTGCGCTTTCGAAAATTGTTACCATCGTGAAACTTTCAAAGGCTGTTATGTTTGAAGTGAATGTCGTTTTTGTATATTTAAATGAAATAGTATAATTGAAATAAAAAAATATGAAGCGTGATGAAATAATGTTTTTACAGTATTTGGAACAGCTTTACCTATATAAAAAGATGTGGTATATTTTCGCCAAATGGTATTATTGTTTTTATTTTTAATAAAATCACCATTGAATTAAAAATATACAGGCTGATGAATTAATGTTTTTGCAATATTTATAACATTCGCAACGGGAAAATTCCAGACTTTTATCAACTGGCCATTGCTTTATTTAAGGCCTTTGAGAAGTACAAAGGCTAGTGTATAAGTTGAGCATAGATAAACTATCAGTTTCGGAAACGATATATATATACATAAAAATATTAGTTAACAAAATAACTTAGTTTGGCTTAGTTTGCTTCAGGTCGTATTATGTGCAATATAGTTATTGTACATCTTGCAAAGTACCAAAATAACTGAAATAACTAGAGCTATATTCGTTTGTGTATATCTACGTTGTATTTGCGATAATTGAGTGATGCAATAGAATTTTATGAGAAAAAAACAGAGATTATTTTCTCATAAAATTCTTTAAAAAGTACAATATCTAATTCAGTGATGATATCTACATATCTCAAATCTTTGCAGCTACTAGAGGATCGCTTAATTATAAACATATATATGAATGTCTACATACATAAATATAAATAACTTTACACCCACACAGTATAAATAGTTTTGCTCGTCGCACAAGTATTTAGTTTGGGTGAGAACCGAACCAACAACTCCAAGCTCAGAAGTCAGTTTCGTTAACCACTGGAGCATCGGGTCGGAAAAGTAATTAAAAATTTCAATTTGAAAAGAAATTTTTTTCATGTGTGGCAACCCTAGTTATACACCTAGCCATACAATAAATGAACTGTCAAAGATACCGCAGTGTGGTTATAAGCGCGTGGCGCGCTTGATAGCAATCGAACCGCTTATGGAATTTATTATATATTTATATATATTTACTCACAATATGTTTATAGTATTCGAAATATGTTGTGAAATCTATGTATATTAATTTATGCTTTTCCTTATGGATGCAGAAATTACGTGTGGCCTTAAATCGACCTTTTGTATCTCTAGTATAAAAAATATAAAAAATATATATAAACCATAAGGCAACAGTACCGATTATTGTTTGAACAGTACATCGGTGTGACGCAGACATTGATAATGATGATATTGTTGAAATTGGTCCTGAACCCCATGGTACCCCATACTTTGTTTACTTAACCAGCACTACCAACTAGTTTTCACATTTTAATATAATCATTATTTTTTATGTATGGGGTAAAATACTGAAGTTATACCATTGTTAGACGTGTCATACTTGATCCGTTTAGTGATTGGACATGAAGAAAAGTATACGCTAACAATATTGTACAAGCCAATATACCATTAAGAAGTACACCTGTCCAGTTGCAGATCTCTGGATGAGAGTTCTTTGTTTTATGTTTCATCTTGTATTGCGCACATTACTGATAGAAAAAAGTATATAAAGAAAGAAACCTAATGTTCTTGCGTAATCTTTGGCTCTGTCTATTATGAAACGCCTATTTCGTTTTGTGGCGACTAAATAATTCATGTGTTTTATGTTAACGTTAGTGATAATGTTAACATAAAAGTATTATTGATAACCGTTTAATCTCTACGGACACCACCAGTGTTTCTCAAAGCGAACCAAAGTGTTATGTTGTGGGCGTTGGGAGATTTTATGTGGGTGGCAGAAAGCCCACAGGTAGTTGTCTGGTCCGTTTACACCGTGTAGAGGGGTAAGTTGATAAAACTACTATCCGCATATATCAAAGTGAAATTAAATATGACTGTTTCTGTTCATATGAAAGCTTTAATAAGGAATCAGAGCGACGAATGTGAGTTCACCGTGAGCGTCTTAGCGCTTAGATCGATTTGACCGTACATATTAATGTCATCAGACCACCAGAGTCGAAAGAGTCTAGAACTCTAGATTCTCTATGCAAATAAAATAATTAATTTACGGAACTAAAAAAGCTTTGTTTATTTTCAATAGTTTATGTTGGCAATAAAATAGAAATTAGCCAGTGAAGAATTATATTAAACGATCTTTATTACAGCAATTTATATCATATCATATTATTGTTCTGAACGTTATATCTGTAGGTAGCCTGATCGCTAGTGGCACATTTTCATAAGCTTTCTGGCTCTTTTTGGACATATTTTGTCTGTATCTATGTGTGTTACTGAATGTTGCCATTAATGTCTAAAATTTTAGATGGTAACTTTTTGTATACGATAGCCTTTCTGTTACAATATATCGGATCTAGCTGCTTTTATACATAGAGTTTTTAAAAGAAATATTCATTCTAAAATAATACTTAACATAGGTCAGTAGTGAAGCTAATATAGTTTAAATCATATTGAAATACTGATAGCTTAGAATTATCTTTTAATTATTTAGTATTTAACAATCGTGCCAGGTTCCTCACAGGTTAGAGAGAAAACACCGAGTGTCAAATACCTCTGTCCTTACAAACCTGATGCCTTAAAGGTGCCTATATTTAAATTTAAGTTACAAGCCTAGCCATTACATATGTGTTATATTTTATTCAAAAGTTGGACACTTCAAAAGTACACAGTATACTTTCTTCACATATTCATGTTAGTACAATGGACTTCCGATTACATTAGTCCTTTTTACACTTGAAATCAAAAGTCTAAGGGAAAGTAAAATAAATTAACGAGGATATGAAAGGAAATGTGTTTTTCTTAAGATTTTTTTGAAAAAAATCTAATGTAATAAAGAGCTCTATACACGAGTACATATTCATTCAATTGGCGTATCATTCAGTCGACGTTTAGAAGTATTTACAGTTGAATTGTCCATTCATCGTTTGCCGTTCAATTTTCTTTTTAATCTCAGACTTTCAGAGCTTATCCGTATTTATTCAGATGGTAAATTGAGTTAATCTACTTAAAATCATTACGGCAAAATCAGTACATTCACTGAGGTGAAAGCTTAATCAGCAATGATAAGACGACTTTAAATTTTTAGGTGCGGTGAATTGCGGTTTACGTGGCATTTTTATTAAAAACGATATTCGTGACATAGCAATAGGTATATTTATCGAAAAAATATTATTTACACAGAAATTATTCTCTGAAACCGGCGTGTATGCATTTATGAAGTAATGAATGTAGGAGAAGCCCGCTAGGTTCGTGAGGAAAGGAATATTTGGCACTCGGTGCTTTCTGTCTACACCGATCGGAACCTGGCATGACGGTATGTTGTTGTTATCGCTGTTTCAATTATCATCCAAGGTTTAATTTTTTTGCGTTGAGCACGAGCTATGCTGTTTTTGTATAAAACTATTCATCTATCTATGTATTTAGATATTTATATACACGTTCACTACGTAGCTTGATAGTTTTGTTTCTTCGAGAAACAAATAGTTATGTGTGAGTTGTTCGGAGAATAATATAAATATGAATTAAACCGAATAATATAATTAATATTATTCTCAGCGAACCCCTGGCACTGGCGCCATACGAGCTCGCTGAAGTCAATACAATGTAAATATCCGCCTGCGGACATTGATAGCGAGCAATAGCTCATTACACACTCAGTTAATGCTATTATACAATACGCTGTACTGCAACTACGGCATAAGTTAAAATTTCGTATAATATATAAAAACGAGCCATTCTGTATACACAATAGTATACACTTCATATAACATATAACATCAAGCTATGCTGCAGCTGCGACAATAGAATAGATTTTATGTAACATATGACAACAAGCCATACTGCAGCTACGACATTGGTGTTGACTTCGGATAACATGTAACACAACAAGCCATATCGCACCTACGCCAATTATATAAACTTCGGATAACAATTTGTATATACACTCATAATGTCTTTATTTTTATATGTATCTAAATATTTCGCACCAATTTGATAGCGACGTCACCGGAGACTTCAGTAAAATAATGTTGATTAGAAACAATAAATTATAGAGTTCTGACTCAAACTCAAGTCAATATTTCTAAAATAGTGTCCGAATGTTTAATATTTATTTTCCCACGGACTTTATATTAAAATGTTTTTCACGGGAGATATACAAAAGGTTTTAATTACGTAGACGACCATTAAGTTTTCTAATGCCACGGGGCATCGGGATAGACGCGGAGAAAAGCGCTGTTTGATCTAGTAACATAAATTCAAATATGGTATATAGAACTTAACTATATCATTGGTATGTCTGTATATATGTAGTACGCTGTAAGCTCATTGGCCGACCTTAACCACACAGATAGATATTTTAAGCCTTAAAATAGTCAGCTTTGAAACTGTATGAAACAGAGTGAATGAAAACCTGTTTGTACAATACTTCATCAGGACTCCCCTTATCGACCACCGGCATCGCCCTCGTAAAAACTAATAGCATGGGGCCCTCCTGACCGACTGACCTGACTTCAAGCATGAAGTCAGGTCAGTCGATGAAGGTAAACTTGAGGCATTCTGCATACCGTAGATTCCTGCATAATGTTTTGTGTGAAGTCTATCATCCTGCAGCTAGTGCTATTGTTATGCATGATGACGGTCTCAAACCGCTTACATAAGGAGAAGAGAACTGTGTCCAATAAAAGATGAATGCATTATGGTAATGACGATGACAGAGTCTTTTCTTGCAAATTTTTAATCAAAAAACGAAATAATTCTAATTAAAAATTAATCATTAAGCAACTAAGTTCACAATTCCGCTACGAGTAACGCCATACGCATCCGTTCAAGTATTCAATACGATGCAAATGTCTCTCGCTGGTGGACAGCGATAGCGTGTTAACATAACATTCCGATGTTCGCTGCTACGCAAGACTAAGTCTATCCGAAATAGACGCTGCAAAAATATCCGATCATACATTACCGAGTTATTTCGGACCTGATACATTAGTTTTATTCATGTATAGATCTATATTGTTGGTGCAGCGGTTGGTAAATCTGACTGCTGAGCTAGAGACGGGTGTACTGTTCCCAGTCAGGTCGAAAATTTGTTTGACGAGCACTAGTTTATATTAATTTTAACACGTAATATCATACTAACTGACGCTAATGGTTCTACTCTAACGCTTCTATTCGGGGCCGGATCCAGTTTTATATGGGCGGATGCGGTCTTGTGGCTGCTGCATGCCCGTTTGCAAAACAAAAAAAGCATTTTTTCTATGTAAAAAAACATCTAAATAGACAATATATACATATGTGATTTAACAGCTGTTTGAATACTACAGCAGAGGCTCTTCTTGGTTTGGAATCAGATGGCCGTATATGGAAATGACTCAATATATTTATTTATTTATTCTATTTAATAGTTGTATACTTAAGCTGTATGGGTACTCTGTACCTTTTGATAATTAGTCACTGTATTAATTAGTAGTGTGTCCGAGGATGTAAATATATTTATGAACATTTGATGGGATCCAGGCAGCTGGAGTAGTAACTCGTTGAAATTTAGATTAACTATTTATTAATTCGCTACATTCAGCGCCATACCCGATCACTATGATATTCAACATAAGGCTTGAATTTTTCGCAGATAGACAGTGATACGAATAGTCTGGATCAGAAATGAGTGTGTTGATAAATAGTGGAATAGTTATATTGTTCTAGCTATATTTCTGCCTGCCGTGTCCTGAACATAATGCGTGACTGTGAAATATATCTGACGTTATATATTGTTACGAAAAATATACATACTTATTCGGCATATAAGTTTTATTTCTTTATAATATTTTTTTTGTAGGCTCATGAAAGTGTAATTTTTTGCAGATCATCTGTATAATAATACCGTTTATAAATTAATAAAATAACATAAAACTAAATGAGTAGGTATTGATGTTATTTATTTATAAAGCTGCCCGATAAGATGGTAGGATATCTTGTCGTAGCGTGTCAGCGAAGATACCCTATCTCTTTTCCTCTTGATCACTCCCTTCAGGCGCATTCTCATGTAAAAA
Source organism: Oxynetra stangelandi (assembly GCA_018239345.1). Taxonomy (NCBI): domain Eukaryota; kingdom Metazoa; phylum Arthropoda; class Insecta; order Lepidoptera; family Hesperiidae; genus Oxynetra; species Oxynetra stangelandi. The sequence continues at coordinate 4,439 of DVPR01000752.1, read as the reverse complement.
TTAAATGGTGTACATCTTTTAATATGTATATCGTGAAAAATAACATGTCAATAGTGAATAGGCACTTTCTAGGCAAGTGCGCTTCCTAGGCTGCGTCCCGCTTTCCATCAGGTGGGATAGCAGTCAAACGCGAGCCTATACCTATGAAAAAAAATCACTTATTTTCTCGCTACAATTAAATCGAACATGCTCTAAATAATGTGCCAATCGTGACATAATTGTTCTAGACTGTTCTCGCCTCACCTTTGAATTTGGTCATCCAATATAAAGTTATTGTGTTGACACAATATCAACACCGGCTATGCGATTCGGGGTTTTGTGCCTTGGGAACAAGACATATTTTTGCCAGACGAAAGTTTATACTACACTGGGACTGTGTAAATTCTTTGTCACTTACATGTAATAATATATTTTAAGTTACATAATGATATATTTAAAGGACTATTAAGACGCGTAGCTGCACCGCGATCGTACGTTCTTATTTAAAAACGATAAAAGAAGTTTTATTGCTACTTTATCTCGTTTCATCTTACCGTATTCGAAACATGAGAGACAGGGACAGAATATCGATACGCTAAACACAGTTTGTTTGTGGTTAAGATTCGTCATCATAAATGCGTTTCTTGTACAACTATTGAAAATGTATTTCCTCTCATAGTGAGAACGATAAAACCATAGTCTGCCCCGCTTGCCAAGTGCGGCTTGGCAGACTTTATATCCTTTATGACCTTCAGTAAGTGTGTGTATATACCTAATATGAATAAACAATTCGAATTTTAGAATAGAATTGAATAGAATAGAAAATATTTTATTACGGATATTACAAACGGAAGGAAAAAAAAAAGAAAAAAAAGAAGTATAACAAAAAAAAAGAACTTGCATTTAGAGAATGTCATGGATAACTCTAAGGAGTGCAGATTTATTAACGATGTCGTCCTACACCGTTGTACAGTGTAGAGTATTGAACCGATTAAGTCCGCTAGACACGAAACCCGCTGCAAGCGGCGCCCCACGCGTCCGTCCAAGTATCCAATACAATGCAAATGTCGTTCGCTGCTGGACAGTGATAGCGGCTATTAACATACATATACGGCCGACGCCGTTCCCTATGCGTTAATCCGACCGAAATGGATGGTATACAAAAATATTGCACCGACCATCTGTTTGAATTTGACACGAAAATGGTGGTACCGTGTTGGAAATTCAGTGGAAAATTCTTTTATGTATGTGTCGCTATACTTCATTTATATGCACTGTGATTAACTGGCTGTGATACTGACTTACTGTTACTGATGTACTGTGGCTCTGTGATTGCTTTCATTTGTGTCCACTATATCTCGTAGGTGGTTGAACCTGTATACGGTTCGAACGGGAAAGTACCACCACCGCTGCACCTATTTTCGCCGTGAAGCGTTATTATACTGTGTTTCGGTTTGAAGAGTGTGGTTGCCGGTCCACGTGTTTACTCATACCCATCTCAGTTCTCAAAAGTGGCAACACTTGTGTGACCGGCCAAGGACAAATTGTTCTGTTCAAGGTCGGCTGCAGATGTTTATGGGTGGCAGCAGTCAGTCATCCCTGCTGCATCTCTGTTTGCCACTCTACTCAAATGAAAAAGAAATACTGTGTATCTTACTATTATTGTGCTAATGAACAATTAACATAATCGCCTGTCATAATAATTTAAGGCCATAGTCTACCACGCTAAAGCTTGAAGAATATTACAGAGAACTCTGAAGATGTGTGTCATTCCTAAAGCTGTTTTCTCCATTAACGTTGTGGCGTATCGAACTGAACTCCAATACCAATCGAAGTCACGCGACAATAATTCAAACCGATGCTCAACAGGTCCGGAGTTGCTGCTTGAAATCGGTACAAAATTATATCGTTTCATTGTTGGTCCAGTGGTTGGTGATAGCGACTGTTTGACCGTTGGGACTTCGAGTCCTTTCCAGAACAAACATTTCCTATGAAGTACTAGTATTTTTCATGTGCTTGTGTGGAAAATTATCTCTCTCTGTCTATGGTTATGTCAGACGGCTCGGTGTGAAGTTCTCAGAAAATATCGAATATTATAAGATACCTTTGAGGGCTAAGTCACGTGTCGTCCGGAACCGGAAGTGAACCCGTGACACGGTGAAGCTAACGAACGTCGGACGAAAGGTTTAGATATCAATAAATCCCTTTATAATTAATATCTACTGATAATAACAATAGAGCAATAATTATGTTAAAATCTGTAAATTATTATTTTATAAAAGTTGCTACATATTAAATAGCTCATAATATAAATTTTTGGAATCTTTGTTGAAATATCTGTTCATATGTTTTACCGTTTCGCAAAAGCTTATGAATGGACCGATTCAGATGATATATGGTAAAGTTAATTTTTTTATTTGGGTTTAAGTAAGACCCGTGCATTGGAAATTTGTCTCGTTTCCACGCAAATGTGAGCGAAATTGCGGACAACATTTAATACATATAGATATTTTTTGTATTTGTCAAATATACTTAAGTTATTATCAAAAATATCTTGCTTTTACATGAACGGATGAATCTGATTAAAATGGAGAATGGATTGAGATAAATATATTTTACGTTTCAAATTCGACGACGGACGACGTAACCGATGCATGCAATACGAAAGTAACATTTTATTGCAACCGTTTTATAAAATAAAAACATTGGCTTGACTTTAAACCAAGTGCATAAATTCATATGCCGCGCTGTTGATTTTCAATTTGTTCGCCACCGTTCGTTATATATTACATAGTTTCCTGTATTAAAGAGATAACGGGTGAAATATAATGTTTGAATGCATTTTAATTGAATGGAAATGCGTTAAAAGTATTGTTACTTTGATATGATTTGATATAAATAAAACATTGAGAATACAAATGTATGCGTTACGGATTTAGGATACTTTAATAACTCTACTTCATAATTTGAAATATGCGAGGTGTTTTGCACATTTTGAGACTTGTTTGAGGTTAATGCTAAGGAAATAGAAATCAGTCGAAGTAGTGTTAAGAAAGGTATTCGCGGCAGTGATGATTTGAAGCACAGTGAGTCATTTCTTAGTAAAATCATTGTTTATCAAGAATCTTTAATGGATGTTGACCTCCTAGAGTTGGACAAAAATTAATAATTTTTCTTCATCTTTATTCACGAAGGTTTTTCTTTTGCAGATCAACGAAAACGGTCAGCCATCTTAAAAATGACGGAATCAAAATAAACGCGATCACAAAATGACGTATCATTAATTCCAAGATGGCTGCCAGTTTTGGCGGGAAGTTCGGTGTGTTGCTGATCCTGGTTCTGAGGAATGTTTTTTGTCAGAGCTGGTCTCTCACTAACGAGGATCTGGGTGAGATGTTTTTCTTTATTTTATACTTATTTATAGAAATATTAGTTATTACAAGGAGTTAGTAGGCTTTGTGAGAAGCGATAAATATAAAAAAAACGCAACGAAACAGGTCGACCTACTGTAAATTCAAATAGAATACTTATTAGGTGAAATATTCACTGCTATTCTGTGAGAGTTTAAATAAATATGTTTATACATAATGCAGGGCAGATCTTTATCGCATCCGAGGTTTTGTAATATCACGTATTACAAAATGTCAACTATAAGAACACTTCCACGTAACTGGGTTAAAACATGATAATTTACCACCCGGGGCCGTGGGTCCCGCAGGAGTATTTAGGGCTGGTGTCATTGGACCATTAGGGGAATGACATCTAGCCTTCGCGCCGGTCGACGGATAACGACACTACCCGGTTAACACTGGGACACATTACCGGAGCAGTCGGGAGCATTTGACCCCGTTAAAAAAACCGGGTAAAGACTGAATCTTCGACGCCCATAATTCTCATACTTGATAATATATTTTAATTTATACTGATATGGAAGAGAGGCTTTCTTATAAAATCGACATTAATAGTAGGCTCTAACCGTGAAATTCAAATGTAGTCATTTTTGATGAAATAAATGAAATTATTATTATTATTTAAGCCAATATCGTAATTGAGATTTAAGATATTGTTATAATCTGTACTATAAAAAGAACACAAAAAATAGCTTTGTTAATGTTTTCGTAAATAACAAAAAAATATTTTAACATATTATGGCGTTAATAATATGAGAATGTGGTTTAAATTTTAGCCTCATATTTCAAATGTCTCGGGTTCACGTCACCTCAGACAAATAAAATCGTGTGAGTTTAAAGATTGAATATTTCTGTCATGTTTAGAGGTGGTAAAGAGTATGTAGATCACCATTGTAAAGACGTAGAAGACTCTTTTTATAAGTCACTTTGGCACTTCATGAGTTTACTATTGTTACTGTCCAGGATATAGTACATAGCGTAGGAATAGGTGAAGTACTAGTGAGCCATTTATAAAGTAGGCTAATTCATTACCAAACGAGGCTTTAAAAC
>DVPR01000751.1:0-12562 GCA_018239345.1 Oxynetra stangelandi | reverse complement strand
GGAGTCAAGAGCCTCCGAAACCGGCGTGTATGCATGAAGAGACTGATGAATGTAGATGAAGGACGTTAGGTTTGTAAGGACAGAGATGTTTGGCACTCGGTACTCTCTGCCTACCCCACTATGGACCTGGCGTGACGGTTATTTATTTATTTCATTTAGAATTTACTTTATTAGAATCTATTACAACATCACATTCTTTTTAATTCAGGTAACTGTGAAACAGTTGCAAAATCGGTAACAAGGGAGTACATTTTTGTACGTCAACACAAATGGTGAAATACCTTGTTCTAGATTAATGGTGTGTTGTTTTTAAGATGACGCATAGAAAGTTAGTGCCTGCGTAACGGAACAGGGTCCGTTGCGAAAGGGATCCAGTTAGCATTGTTTGAGGCGGAGCGTGAATTGTGCGGTAACTCTTACGGAAACAAAGCATGTATTGAAGTGGTTATTAAAAATAAAATCGAAGGAATGATAAAAAAAGCCTAATCTGATATTGAGTAGATATGAACATTATTAATTAGTCCATTCTCAAAGTCGGACTATATTTGAAGCTGATATCAGTAACGAATCCTGTAAATTCTAAAGATTGTGAGCCCTCCAACTTTGTATGATTGCAAACCTCACGCATAAGAACCATCGGATGTTTTAAGCAATAGAATCCTGCGAAAAAATCTGATATTTACGGTTACACATTACATATTTATAGCATTTCCTTGTTTTTTGCTTTTTTTGACAATACTTATAGCGAACTTACAGAAGATTTGACTAATGTTAACTGGTCACGGACGAAGTCTCTGGGAAAATTGAAGACCTGAGCGAAGAACACGGTTTTGTGCGCTGCATGCTGTGAATATCAATCGATAGTTTGCATAAATTGTGATTACGAGTACCTATGTGTATCAATCATGTGTATTTTGTATGTATCAATAATGTATGTTTATATACATGTCATGTGATCTGTTGGTAGACTAAATAAATAAATGAATATAAAATAATTTATTTCTTTGAAATAATCTATGCCCTAAAAATAGATATAATCTATGACATATCTAAGAAAAGATAATCTATGGATATTACGAGTAAAGTATATGAACAGATTTAGCGATAATCTAGGTGACATGGCAAACATTACCTACAATTTTATTTTGGATACCCATTTGATGGGTCTGTTTGATTTCTAATTCTGCATCATAAAATAATATATTGACTATTAACTAAATGCATCAAATTCAAGAGAAAGGACACTAATTAGTGAATCGGTATACAAAGATGATGGAGTTACATCATGGAGTAATAAACTATTAACTGGCACTTTGTCGGCGATTACAACATTAGATGTTGGGAAGTAGCTAAGTGGATTACACACCATCCGTTCAACTGTCTATTCATAAATGACGCAAAATGGCGTTGTTTTGCAAGCCACACGAAGATATATGAACCGCTCATAACTCGAAGACGTGTGTGACAAATGAGTGATATCACTTTCAATACGCCAGAAACTCAGCACAGGAGAGTTAATTTAGTTGTGGTCCTACTTCTACTTTCGGTTTTTATGTTTTCATCCTTGGTTTATATCGCAGATGAAAATAAATGGCTCACAGACCACCCGACTTCGTCCAAGGTACATTTTAAACTACGTATAAGACCTACACCTGTGATATAGGAAAGCTGCAGTGAGCGCAATGACCTCCTCCTCCTGACCCTGAAGTACAGACGAATTTTAATTTTGTTGAAGTCCTGTTTGTTTAGTAATTTCAACATCTTTAGGGTCAGAACTGAAAACTTTTGTGTTAAAAAATATCTATTTCTTCTGATTTTGTAGATATGCTTAGTGAAATTAAAATATGTGAAAAATAAATTAGTTAAGTATATTTCGGGCAACATACCTTACCGAAGGGTACAATTAAATAGAAATTGACGTATGCACCCAGCATGGCCTTAATAAATGACATGTACATTCTGTAGAAGCTACAGCCTTACATGGACGATAATCGGTTTAACAATCTCCAAAGGTTGCTTGCTAATTATACCTGTGAATCTTTTTATAATTCGAAACGACGGTACTAAAGCAATTATATACTGCATCAGTGGGCACTGCAGCGGCTTCGTAGCTTAATAGTTTTTTTGGAACATCTCCCCACACAGCCATCTGATCCCAAAAGGGACAGAGCCTTTGTTATGGTAATCAGACAGATATACTATATATCTACATAGAATACATACGTATATTATACGTTATTGATAGGAATCGAACTGATGAGCCTGGGCTCAGCATTTTTGAACTCGCTCGCGACATATTTAATCCACATTTATAGAATATAGTGGAGTAAACTTTAGACGTCACCCTCCCTGAAATAGGGCTGTGTTGAACATTCGTAGTTACAACCGAACTGATATTGGAAATTTCCAAAAGTCATGGTGGTCCATTTAGCGCTCTGGTTGTAGGACAGACAAGAAATCGTGCTGTAGAATACAAATTTGCACCATATCTAAAGAAAACATGAACACTTAAAGGGATCTTACATAACATAATGGGCACTGAACTGTTCGAACCCGGAACTCTGGAGCGATCAAGCTATCAATGGAACAGAATTATCGATACACGCGGAACGAGGCCCATAACACTTTCTCATGCGTCCAAAGAGTGATAATGCATTACAAAGACCACCCACTGTTAAATATTAAACTTATGCAATAGATTAAGTTCACTCTTCCACGTGATGCTAAGGATACGTGCGCTGCGTACATGGGAGCAAAGTCAATTTTGATTTCCGAACAAACGTCTCCCTGAGAATACAAGCAGTTTCATTATTACTGTCAAATTTATCACATTATATGTAATACAAGGCTTTTAATTAGCATTGTCTTAAATAAAAAGTATTATATTTGAGTGGATAACTCTTAAAAATTTATGAAAACCTAGAACTCATGTACTTATATTGTTTTTAGTAAACGGTAAATAAATAATAAATAAATAAATAACCGTCACGCCAGGTCCCTAGCGGGGTAGGCAGAGAGCACGGAGTGCCAAACATCTCAGTACTTGCAAATCTGACGTGCTTCGTGAATAGTGGTAAGTAGTTTTTTTAGTAAACGGTGGAAGTTAAAACTCGGTTTTTCCGGATGAGAATCAAATTCACTGGTCGCGGGTCTGCGGTCAGAGTTGCTAACCAATGGACCAAGGGGCCACTCAACACATAGATATCGGGTCTGATGTCATCATTCATCAACATTTCTAAGCTATTTTATATTCCGCAATTGTTATTGCATGCAGCATAAAATGATACAATAAAAAATAAAGTGGCTACTAAGAGACTATATAAGTATTCAAATGCTTTATATAATGATTAGAAATTACAACAGCATACCCTGAAAGTACTTATAGTTATAAACAATAATGCTTTGGAGCATTAGGATAAGGACCGCATAGTTACATAATTGACCACCCAAGCGGGTACTTCGTAGTGGCGGATTACATAAAGGTACTACTTACTATATTTTGAAACGGGTACTGCCTATTGAGAATCGCGTAGTTGAATTTCGTGGCAAATACGTTTCTCCTATACTCTTCGAGGAGCTTAAAGAACACTGTGCACACCATAAAAAATCCAGATACGATTTTGGTTAGAAATAAGTTACCTGGTTTCTTATTACAAAATGTGACATTGATTTAGGAGAAATTTATGATAAATATGCATATATTCGGTGATTTCAGTCAATCGCATAGTGGTCGTGACAGAACTGTTTGGATTATTAAAAATAAAATTTACGTTAACCATATAACCAGAATCCATTTTGTTTTTTTTTTATGATTTTAGCTCTATAAAAACGTTGAATTTATACATTTCATTTAAGATAAATAATATTGTCCTGAAAATGAAGCCTTTTCGTATACCTAAATATCTTAGTAGGTCATAATAACAGTTAATTGAAAAGATATAATTAATCTATACAAAGTTATATTGTTGATATGAGGTCATATATCTTAATAAAACTAGCAAGAAGGAGCGATATCTATGAATTGTCCACGGTTTTATCATACCTCTCTTGGATAGTGTGCTCCTCACAGACTCAGAAGCGAAGAGTCATGGTCTGCCACGTTGGTCAACTATACACAACTCGCAGACTTTACACCTCTGGCAATGCTTTACGAACAACTTTAAGTGTCAGTATCCTTACTATGTACTGTTTCTTTACCTGTACTGTTATAGAAAATAATTAATCTCAAAAATGCATATCATATTTTGAAAACCGAAATCCATGCCAAGGCTTAATCCGTAGATCTCTAAAATCTAAAGATTAGATTATCAATTTTGCTAAAGGTATATTTATCGTACTATCAAGCATTAATACACACTCCGCAGTTCGGTAGTTCAGCGTATAATGTTTCATAATCCAACCATATCACACGTTTAGTAATCATCGCAGCAGTGCGATGGCCATTAGGATAGCGGCCAGCCCGGCCCATGTGCGCGCGACGCGTAATTCGCTTCTTGTGCTGTCGAGTGACGTGGCTGTGAAGCATGCTAAGAATAATTTTTATACGATCAATCGATCAATCAATTGCGTTCATTCTTGAAATCGAACCAAGCTATTCATATATTGGTCTAAGGGTAGTTCAACGGGTTCAGACGGGCCGGCTACGAATTGAAACCTCTGCATGATGTATGCTTTAGACCTCTCATAGTTAATGACACGTGCCCAGCATAGAAAAGATGTGCAGCCATTTCATAATGACAAAGTATGGTATTTTTTGGGTCGAATACAGGTGTCCATTTTTTTTCGCATGTTCCATAAATGCATGATAATCAGTATAATTAGCACTTACATCATTATTCAGAGGGACTAGATGTAAATGTAAATTTTTTCGTATTCAATATAATTCTTCGCAAGCTCCGATGGTCTTGTTAATTAACAAGCTTGAACCTTAAGATCACAGTACAAAGTAGCACTTGTTATAAGAACTATAACATAACATAAAAATACAAATTTCATTTATTTTAACAAGTTGTAAAGTTACAAGAATTACTATTAAATAGTTGCTATGACTTCATTCGTGTACCAAGTGTTGAGTGGTAGAGAATGCCACTAGTTCGGCCACTGTAAAAAAATCAATAAAGAGCAAATAAATCTTAAATAATTCTTAGTAATAAACCAGTTTTTATCTTCTATCTATCTTTCAATCTTTTGGGGATCAGTTTAAAGAAATATTTCAAGTCACGTATACCATGCCCCAAGATTTGACTTCTCTTCATACCGCTATTCGGCAGTTCAACATAAGGGCCGGACAGTATTACTTGCACATATACAATTTTAGCGTGGATTATAACGATTTTCGATGTTGTAATTCCATAACTATTTTGTCATCAACCAGTGACGTGGTGACAAAAGTTGACAAAACGACAATAAAAACATGTTAGACGTGAGAGGAGCACGAATTGATGCTAATGTGTATTGACCCCAACTGGACACGTGATACCGAGCGATCTCACGGTCGGCATTATGCAACGACACGCAATAAGGAAACCGCGGACGCAATCGCCGTCCACTATATTTGCTTAGGTGAGCCAGTTAGTACTTTATGCAGTGCACACGCGGTAATGTGACGCCATAAAGCCCTACTACCGCTGAACCCTTGACACTCCACGACAAGGCTGATCGTGGATCGTGGAACCTCTAGAGGTCTTGGTATAAAACAGTTGCTTATAAAAGCAATAGCCAAAACAGGTACTTATAACACCGATATGAAATCTAGGAACATTCTCTTGAAGACTTATAGTGTAGCTGACTGTACCCGAAGATACGACAGTGTTTTGATCATTTTTGAAGCCCACAGACACAAATGCCGTATGACTGAACTATGAATTGGTGACTTAATAAATTTCATCACTATTCTATTGATTATAAATGAATATGGAAAAATATTCCGTTCGAACTTCGATATAACGAAACTAAGATACATATAGTGATACTGATGATGTAAAACCTTGCACCGTGTCATAGCGATCGCGTGGTGTCGAAGAATATAAATTATTCATCAAACGCCGATATCTTTACGTGGCTAATTCACCATCACGAGACAAAACTAAGCCGCCGTGTGCGTCATACATTACACAACGGACGGTCACTTCTCTGGCGAACGGTACGTCGGCGGACAGTTGCGTGCAAAAAGGATTACGGCAATTCCAACTCATGGTTGCAATAAAATAACTTATTTATAGTACTACTTATTTTGTTTGTACTATAAGTTCTTTTTGTAGGAGTTGCGTACACAGAGATTTGGGTACACGGTTGTTGGATGCATAATTAATTATTTAATGTATGTATATTTACATGCTGAATTTAATGCTTCCATGGCCGCACTGCTTAACTAATTTTGATAATGTTTAGTGTGGCGATAGTTCGAACTGTACAGAAGAGGGAGGACTTTTTCGTAAAAACCCTTTTGCAGCCTACTTTTTAGAACAGAACATTGATCGCGAAAGAAAATCTTGGCGCAGGAAAGGGGATAATTAAACCTTGATAAAAGGACTTGTTTCAATGTTATGAAATTGTTAAACGAATTTTATTCACTTGAATCATGAATGGATCATATTGCAGGTAATAAGGTCATAAATGGTTAGAGAAATATGGATAATAATGATAATTTCAAATACTTCTGTCAGCGCCTGTAATAGTTAGTGATGTGTCACGGCGGTACAGAATACCAAAACATTGGATAAAACTGCACTTTCATAATCCGCAGGCCGGTGAAAGTGGCGGATTGTCACACCGCTTCCTAATGAGTTGACCGCCATTCTTACGGCTAATAACCTTAAAGATATTCCGACATATTGTTAATTGGGTACTTAACGTTTCTGATATAAGAGCCATTGTTGGAAATCGACCGGGTTACTGCTTGGCGTGAAACTTATGTATTGTTATATAATACATCACTAATTATATACATCATTCATATTAATTAGATAGTCGATTATTCCTGTTTTTATTTACTTTTTATTTATAGTCAATGTAATGAAAAATTAATCTTAGTGCAGTTTTAAATACTGTAATATTTCCAACTAGGTCTTCACGGTCATTTAGTAGATTATTTAAAAATGTGGTAATATTTTGTAGTCTATTGTCAATAATGAAATTATTAATATCGAAAGAGTGCACTTGGAATACTACTTTTTTATTGCAACATAAACATTATTGCGCTGTGGCAACACTTGTATCATAATAAATAGACGAAAGACTTTTGCACTTAACAGTTTTAATAGATTTAAGCCATACAATATTGGTACATTAGACTTTTAGTACTGTTACCTAACTAGCATTAAAAGTTCACTACACTGAACTGCAGCCATCAAAATATGAGCAAGTAATGAAGAAATCAGAGGTGGAGAGTGCATTATCAACGAGCAAATGAGCCAAAAATCTGTCAAAATTGTATTGTGACATTCCTCATAATAAATTACCACAACGACCTAAGCATACGTAATCCTAAATAAGTCATGACAATAAAAACGCAGTCTCTATAAACACACCTGTCGCACAACGAACGCCAAGCGATGCACGAGTAAAAATTTCATCGCTATTAAACGAATTTTTCGCCGGCTTTTTCTCTCAGCCTACGATAGCCCGAAGGGCGCACAAAGCCGAGGTACGGTTATCAATAATTATGAAATTCATTAAGTGTATCTATGTGTACCTTATAATGAATAAAATAATTTGAATTTGTATTTCAATTTGAACTTAGTTTTAATAATTAGGTCTGTTTATATACATATTTACACGATACTATGTTATTAATTAAGTTTTTTATATTTTCTTATTTTACTTTTCTTTCAAACCTGGCACTTCCTATAAAATTGAACATAAATTATAAAATTGAACAAAACTTGCAATTAAGGCGAAGCAGAACATCGCATGACATACGCCTTAGAGTTTTTCATAATATACTTATTTAAAAATGTATGTATATAAAAATACACATATACAAATGTAAATAAGAGTTTTTAAAGAGGTCTATACCTAGTTACTGGTTATCTATAAATATAACATTTCCAGTAGATGTTTTGTAAGGCATTGAAAGTCTGCTGTTCCATAATTGGCCAGTGTGGCAGAATGACTTCAGCCTTTCTCATTCTTATAAATGATAAAATATTTAAAATATTTCCTTAATATTACAGAGTTGCTCTAGCTAATTCAGTGTATTAATGCATCATCAGATGATTTGTGTAAAAGAGAGCATCGGTGTAAAGAAGAGGATGGAAGATCGGTGTGGGAAAGGGGATTCTCGGGCATGATGGCTCGGGCATCTAGAGAGAATGGATGATGAAAGAATGCCAAAGAAGATATACAACGCGACTGTTGATGTAGGTAGGTGTCGTGGGAGGCCACGGCTCTCCTATCTCGATCAAATAGGTCGGGTACTAGCTGATAATCAAGAGCCTCCGAAACCGGCGTGTATGCATGAAGAGACAGATGAATGTAGACGAAGTCAGGTTTGCTAAGACGGATTTGTTGGGCACTCCGTGCTCTCTGCCTGGCCCTGTTATTTATTTGTTTATATTTTATAAGCTATGCATCGAATCATGAGTGATGTTGCGGTTAACCGCAAGATAATATGAATTAAAAAAGGGTTCATACTAACAGATTTACTCTGCTTCATTATGTTTACAATAATTATTATTTAATTATAGAACTTACAATAAATATTTAATTATAGAACAGTGATTATTATTATTGTTGTTGTTGTTAAGCTACTCGTATCATATCTTTAACGAGATTTCGATTAAATTATTTTTAGAATTAAGTAAATCGTGGTGCAATCAGCTCTTGGCTGATTACCACTATTGGACAGATCTGTGTAAGCATACTTCGGAGAGCTTCTTAAACATTCGCTATCAGTGAGTATAAGAACACCTTTGTAAGAAGTTAACACTTTTGAATATTTGTTTATTAAACAAATTACATGCATAGTTGTAGTGACAATAAGTTTTGTGACGATGTTTTGATGGAAACAATTTTTTTTATATGTAACTCGCTAATCGCTACTCGCTCGCCTTCTTACAATTTCTTAACAATAGATATATTATAAAGAAACCAAATCACGAGATCACTCTCGTAATCAAATCTTCTTATTTCCGTGGCTACGCTGGTACGTCTGTGGCGAAAAATCATAACGTCGTATGCATATTGTAATGAAGTGACCGGTTACGAATTTGGGGTGTGGTACAAGTTATTGTAAATAATAATTTAAAAGCCTCATTTATTTTAATCTATATAATAAATTCTGCATATACCTAATAGCAAGTCTTATATACTTAATTTTCTAGGTCAATCCATTATGTATTTGGACGTATAAATAGCATTGTACGGAGAGGTTTTTCACGTGATTTTTTGACTGAAATTGCAAAAATCTACAAGTAACAAAATATTTCACTAATGTGCCGTTTTTGGTATGAATAATAATACAGACAGTCAGACAGTCATAGAATCAAAATATACGCTTTAAACTTTGAACTGAATATTACCTAGATAAAATAAATTAATCAAACAATTGTTGAAAATCTTAGAAATTTATTTCTATTTGTTACAATGAAGAAAGAAAATGAGTTTATGTAATAATTATGGTGTTTTAGATGTTTAACTTGGATCACACCATAACATTACGGGAGGTGCGCGCGCGCACCATAACATTGATCGCCCGCCTTTCACAGAGCTATGTGTACGTAGACAGGGCGTCATCCGGCCTTCACGGCCTCATTAATCGCTATCGAAATGAGCGACATCACAATTCATGGTCACTATTACATTTAATTGTCTAGTAAATATTCCACTTAATTTATTACATTTTATATTTTTATTTATTGAACGTCTTACAAAATCATCTATCTGAGATATATCTTAAACAAACCGTAAGGACGTCGTGAATAATTGTATCGAAAAAGTAACTGCTCCTAGGTTGATTTACTAAGGTTTATTTACATAGCTTATATTATTTTTAGTTAGTATTTAGTATTAAAACTGTATAATATATATTATTATTTGATTAGAAGTATTTAAAGATAAAAAAATATTTACTTCAATGTATAAAATTACTCTCGTAAACTACAAATGAAATGTTTTAATTATTTATAACCATATGTGCAGAGGTTTTATGAACCCCGTTGTCCTGTCTAAAATTTCCTATGTCCGCATTCTGCACAGGAAGCGGCAGTCACGAGCAGAACATGAGTAGTCTATTATGTGATTAGCAAAACATCGCGATTGCATTTATGACCTATAGTCCCGTGCGGCTATTTAGCGGCAAAGAGGAAAGAGTGAAGCGGAGGGGTTTCATGACAGACAACTATCACCCTTCTGAGTGGTTATGACGTTGTGAAATATCAAAATGTTAGACAGACAGTCTGCCTATTAAATGTCAAGCCACTAACATGCTAAGTATGGAGAAATGATTGGTCAAATTGATGAGGCTTCATCTTTTACATGTATGTATATACAAGTTTATCTGTTTTCTTGCTAGTCAAAAACTTTATGATTGATAGGTTTACGTGGTACGAGTAAATATAATTATATCCTTTTCCTTATTAAAAGTCTATGACTATTGGCCGTTTTAGTATTACAGCAATCGTCGGTTAATTTAAGACGTAGTTTATTCTCTTGGATATGGTGTCCAATTTATCGCCGGTCTCGGCTATTACATACTCAACATGAATTATTATTGCTCTCTCACTTTCTCCACGCGATAATTACTCTAAGCTCACATTAGATATACATCGGCCATACGTTTGTGGTTTGGTGAAGCGTCATATTCGAAAATTATCAATAACACTTAGAAATTTAACAACACTTTCCATTTTTTATGGCAAAATAAAAATTAAATAATGTTTTTACTATGATTTCTGTACATTTATACGCAAATAAATAAAAATAATCTACGATTCAAATGTCTTGTGCTATGATGTCAAACATACAAAACCATACAAGAAACATACACAGAAGTCAAATAAAAGTCACATAATTATACATATGTAGGGCGTAGGACTTATGGTAGCTGGTTTCGTGATTTAATATAGACCAAAATATCTTAGTCCCTGCTATTGATTAAATGTAATAAAAATGGCCATTAGTTAGCATAAGCAAATGCACAATTGTTTTTGATACGAATTAATCTTAACAAAGTATTATATTGAAGATGGAATGCACGAAGACATCTAGTAGACATATTAATTGGTCATCTCTAGCAGTTCCCACGCAATTAATTGGTTTCGGTCCTATGTTAATCTGTTAGCAATTTCTTCATATGGCGACAGTACACTGATGTTTTGATGTTATTCCTAATTTAGCAATATTACTACAGCATGAGAAGATGAAATAGCGCAAGTGTAAAATAGTCACACTACACCAGATTGTCAGTTAGAAATTTAACGCAACAATATTTATTCTCTAAAAAAATGATCACTGACTCCACAATTTTTCCGTATACTCAACGTGTTGCAAACACTAAAATATGCATTAAGTGTGTTATAAAGACGGTAATAACGACATAATGTGGAGGTAGCATGGCCAATTAAATTTAATTGGTGTGAAATTGTTTATGCTCGGTTGAAATTAATTCAATAGGATGACTTAATTATGCCAATGTTGATGCAAATAATGCATTAGGGCAGTGGTTCTAAACTTAGACGAGATAATTTTTAAAAGGCATTTCTGTAAAACATACGAGTAGTTATCACGATAGAGACTTAATAAATCGGCGATGGGCAAACACAAAGATCTTCATAGTATACGATTGTATTAACCCTTGCGTATTTTTAGGTACCTACTTATATTCATTTATTTATTCGGTCGTTAATCTCAAGACTAAATTTGTTTTTCGACAGAAATTACATAATTGTTCCAAATCTGTGGTAGGTTGGGGGAGGTCATTCGCACGAGGCCTTCTCTGGTAGTTTTTACGATAAGGTCATCATCTCATGTATCAGTTCCCTAGGGGTGTGGGTGTCCCTTTTTATGCTCCAACGCGTTGTCGCGGATAGCTGCATACAGTTAATGGGTTTAGACTTGAGTTATGAATTTTCTTGAATAATCCTTACATATTCATCAGACGCTTATAATACTTTAACAAGCACTTTTCTAAATTATATAATTTCACTCACTTACCATTCTATTAACTTTTGAATACATTTGCATTTTATTCGACCATTGTTTGTTTGTCTGCTCGTCTCGTCTGACGACTTCCGTGTTTGAATTTGTTTTGGGGTTCTTTATTTCCGCTAGCTTAATTTCGAGCTTTAATTCAAAACAATTCAGGCTTTTTTGTACAAATATGTATATCTAGACAGTTACGCGTTCGTGTTTCTCACGTATCAAATGTATCGTTATCTCACATTGCCCCTTGTAATAGCTAATATGGATTTGAGGAGGTTTGATAATTATTTAACTTAATATATTTCAGGTGACTAAATATTTATAAAGTTACTATTTACTTATACTTTTTGCTCTCATATCTCGACCGAATAGGTCGGGCACTAGAGGATGGGGGAGTCAAGAGTCTCTGAAACCGGCGTGT
>DVPR01000750.1:0-12562 GCA_018239345.1 Oxynetra stangelandi | reverse complement strand
ACTTCCCGCGCTCCTCTCCCCTCCCCCGTTCCAACGCTATGGCGATTTCAATTTCGCAAAACTCCGAGGCCCACCCTATGATATTAGATGAAATAGTTACGAATTTGAGAAACATTTCAAATCGTACATTTGAATAAGTCCTTGTACATTGATCAAGGTAACGTCATTTATCGTTAACAAACCCATTGGGTATTCAATAAATGAAAATGTTTAGTGACAAGAATATCATCAGTAGCGGAAAAATAAGATTTGATGTATTGCTTATTAAAATTACAAAATTCTTTTTAACATGGCAACACGTTTGTCTTATGACATTCGACATACATTACCATAAAAAAAATCTGAGAACACACTTGAATGCGATGAGATTCGTGAAACATGCATTTGAGCACGACAGCTTATCAACCCTTTTATAACTTCTCTGTTGAGCAAAGGTCTCTTCTCAGAATGTGAATGGTTAAGGACATGATAGCAAAGCGAGTAGTGAGATTTCACACGCTTTCTTGAATATTATAGAGAATTCTTTATGATTTCTCTATCACTGTTAAAGAAATATATTGAATTGTGGAAGTGTACATAATTTTATAAAGAAAGAGGCGCGTGCCACGATTTGAACCCAGGGCCCCGGAGTGACAATCTCAATTTAAATCAATGTGCTATCACTGCGGATAATAGTATATGTTATTCAGAAACTTTGTATGTACGAATATACGTTCATAAAGTTATGAATAAATTAGAACAAGTGTCTATACGAGTATTCGGAATAACAAGCCGCCAAAAGTATTAAAAATGAGTCATATATCTAATGAGTCATGTACATAAAGCAAACTAGTATTTGGCAAAGATTTATATCTAGCTATGCATTGACAAGCTATAGCGACTAATATATATATATATAGACAAATAAAATATGTAATTTTTATAACCACCTTCAAAAATGTTATCAAGTATAAGAGAAAACTTAAATATACAACCAAATAAACAACATCTTCTTTTTTTGAAGTCGTTTAAAAAGGAAAAGCGCTCTGAATTTTCCCAAAAGTAAATTGAGAAAAGATGTATATATGTGATCATATTTAGGTAAGTATCCACACAGGTCAATACAAAATAAGATAAAATGGAATACCATAATTCATTGTAAGATTGTTTGCATTTATTTATTTGTACACAACTCACAAGGTACCCAACAGAGATTCAATATTACTTGTATAAAGTAAATTATTAAAGTCATGCCCCATTGAAATTAAAATACGTATTTCATTTCACTTCGTTGCAAGAGAATGACCGGATTGTTATAATGCAGTGAGAGTTCATTTTGTATCTCCAAGTTGGCACGATGTAACAGGATGACAAACCACAATATCAAATTCAAATCAAGTACAGCTATACCTACAGTTTCATTCGTGACAACCATCACTAATTCAAACTGTCTTTAGCTCGACTGTACTTTATATCCAGCCATGTGTCACTAAAACTAAATTAAATGAATCTGTAAGATACTTTATCTCATGGTTTTTGTTGGTATTTTTGAAAAGTACCAAACCTCTTGAACGCTATTTCGATCGTCTAAAAACTCTTCGGCAGCTGCTTTTCTTATTTCAGGAGGCTGCGAGATTTCCATAGCAAGTGGCTGATCTACCATGCGCTATCAAATTCCATTCTGTGTTATATGGGATCATCAGTGTTCATCTATCACCTTTTTACGTTGAAATCACTAAACATTTCTTTTATTTAGTATAGAGAGTAGTAGTATAGAGAGAAGTATAATTTTTTTTACGGCCAACTAAAAATATATATTGATTATTTAAACAGATCCCTTAAAGAGTGAAATACATAATAAAAAATTGTACATTTATCTGTTCGGGTTTACTTTAACGAAGTCAACGGTAATGTCAACTATATATTATATTTTGTAAAGAAATCGTAGATATATGAAAGAAATGTTTTAAATTCAGTTCTTTATTTCTTCAAACACTACGAACCTATGTGAATAGTAATATTTTATCACTAACATAAAGTCCACAACAAGTATTGTTGCGGCATTTGTTATATTACATTGTTGTAGCGTTTTGGTTAGACGATTGTGCTCACGATATTTTTAAGTAACCGAAAATACGTTCGTTGAGAAAAACATCGATTTAGAAAGTTACATTAAGGTGTGTGAAAAGTTCTTAACAGCCAATTTTCAATCAATGCAGTTAATCAGTCTTGATCAAGTAGCCGATTTCGATGCCTAGTAAGCGCTGGATACCCTCGTTGAGCTGGAGGGCAGAAGCTTCACAGAAAATTGGAACGTATTGAAACTGTCCAGAGGGATGTTGAACGATATAAAAAGGCCAAAATATTTAATCACAATAATTTAACCTAGTTACTAATGCCTAACGCACTAACGCCTTGACTCCACCTGTCATATCGCTCACCTTAAAAAAAGATCTTAGGACGCTAAATACGCTTAGGTCTGGCCAAAAGTCTTTTGTTTAATATCATGCTGGCATCTACTGAGTCATAGCAGTATACGAGCCTGTCACATAAGCTAATGTTATCACAGTAGCACAAATCACGAATGTTACACAAACATAATTAATTTGCGTCAAAGAGGATTATTTATGAGCGCGAAATGACCACTTCACCGGCGGCGAGGTCGTTGTGCAACATATCGCATTAACCGGCTATTAGTGGGAGTTGCGGCTACGGAACATATTTTAGTTTATGACCTTTTTAGGGTAGATTAGCTGATGGTAAACGGTTACCAACTACCTAAATACCTAACTCGTTAACACCACTCGTAGCCCTGAAACCATGACGCAAGCGATCAAGTTATACAAAGTAACGCGCGGACAACTCTTAGACAATTGCTACTACAGAATAGTTCTAACTGATGACGTATTCCAGGGCATAAGAAAAACTATTAAATAAAAGTATTTAGTCATAGCTAGATAGCAGTGATGATGTTGAAGTCAAATTTCTCTCCCCGGTAATAGACGCATAAGGATAAATAGAGTTGAGCTTATAGTCAGGCCATTACGTTTCTAAGACTGCTATCACTTCATGTAATTCTATTTGTGCTCTTGCAGACGTAACTGCGATAACTTAAGGCATATTTATGCTCTTTAAATATCAACAGAAATTGCACTGGTATAGCAGAGTTCTACTTTGTTCACGTAATTTTGTATTTACTCACATTATTACTGCACCATAATTTATTAATTAAGCGTACAACAACACTCGCAATAGACATCGTTCTTTACCATTGTTGCTGTTACTATTTTTTCACCCATATTAATTCATCTTAAACAGAACAAACAAAACAAATCCAAGTCGCTCATTTGACCAATCAAAAGTTTAAACATTTTCTACCTTACATTCATATTAATAAGAATCGTTTTCGTGTGTTTGGTGCATTTGTAGGTTATCAAATAATATTAGACTACGTAATTATTACCATTGCAATGATTGCAGGGATGTATGTGGTTACAATGTAATCTTATAAGAACTTTGGATTTTTTCATATTTGCCTTAATTAGTATACCAACCTACTTGCGAAAACAGCTTTGAAGTATATGAATTAATCATAAATAATTAAACTGATATATAGCAATGCAAGAAACGACAAGCAACAATGTATATAGTATATTGAGACGTCTCGTACAGCTGAGTTTGGCCTAACCGGAGCGTGTGGTACAGTGACCAGACCTGTGGTTAACATAAAGTTATACCTAGACAAAACAAACACGCCCGTTTGTCACATTAATATCCGTAATGGGTCAAGGAATCGCCAGACAACCTCGGGCTTAGAAGTCAGGTTCGCCAACCACTGCACCAGCAGGCCAGCTGACCCAATAAGAAGAACATTTTTTTATTATATGAATTTTTCAGTAGTATAAAAAGTATACTTTTCTAGTCACTTCAGTTTTGTCAGATACCAGTTAAACATTATAATTGTTTCAGTATTAAAAAGACTATCAGAATAAAGAATATTAAAACATTGAAATACAAGCCATATGCAAACAGATAGTTAAGTTTTTTAATACAATCGTACTTACCTTTCGTTATTAAAATGTTGTTCTTATAATCTTCTATGTCAATAAAATTTTGTATTGAATTCTTTTTATCATTAATTATAACAAATCAATTAATAAAGCTGATGATCATCGCTATGCAAGATTAAATTTACAAATTGATATAATTTGAATTAAATAAATAAATTAAAATAAATTATAATAACTTGCAGCTGATTGATGAATTTCAAGAGCTTGGGTAACATTAATTATACGTCACTTTATATTGATGAAATTCTTGACCGATGCTATTAAGTAGAGGTAATCTATCTACACATACACACATAAGCGAAACATGTTAATATAGTTTTCTTTCAATGTGATAGCTATTTCAATCCAAAATAAATTATTATAAGCTTGGATTTGTCAATTCGGATCTATAAATCCAAAATAATGATAAAACTTAGCAAAAAACGTTAAAAACTACATGCATGTTTTACTATTATTTTTATCGATACGAAAACAGATATTTCAAATGTCATTACAATATAGACCAACATAAGCGAGATACAAGCAAATAATAAGATAACCAATGTTACTAGTTAAGCATTTCATAATCTCGTATTATTCCAAGCAAAAGAATCGTAAGGCAAATTTTATCACAATCACCCATGCATGAGAAACTGAACTTTGGAAGTACGCGGTTAATTATAATATTACGGTTTTGAAGATTTTTCCATGTTTACCCAATTGAGTACATTACAAGTTGTTACAAATTATTGCGCATCTACATGTTTCCTTCCAAGTTACATCATAACTTCATTACGGTGAGAAGTTAAAAGTTTACGGATTTATAACGGAAAATTTTATATATTATAATAATAATAATATCTTGCGATATCTCACACACGACCATCTGATTCCAAAGTAGATACTTAAGTTCCTGTGTTATGGTAACCAGACGGCTGATAAACTTCTTATATACTTAGAAATATATATTTTTTACACCCAGACACAACAAATACTTCTGCTCTTCACACAAATATTTGTTCTGAGTGGGCATCGAACCCACAACCCCCGGTTCAGAGCTCAGGTTCGCTAACCACTGCACCAACGGTCAATTTTCTCTACACAGTAAGAATAATCTGATTTCTTCATCTTTCTTTTTCACATTATTAAATCCATGCTCACTGAGGTAATAGGTATGTACTTACTGAAGACTCACATCCGTTAATTATGCCCGCAGCCTAGATGGCTCCGACTTATATAATTGTATGCCCGATATTGTTGGTATGAATAAACGACAAATTGAGAAATATTAATCTTTATTTTGTCCTATCTGTGTTCTTTCCTTTGTCGTTATCATAATCGACTTTTGTAATACATAATCGGAGCTTAGCTTTCTATTTGCGCCCAAATTCCTTGTCTATTAGAACTCTGATAGGACAACGGTAACAAAGTATTTTTCCCAACGAAACAACTCGCGTGCAATAACACTATCCACATATTTCAAGAGAAAATGCAGCAACATGCAATATGAAGTAAATACTAGTTGGGGGCAGTTGAACCCTAAATAGAAAGTTCTGCTACCGAATATAATCAACGAAACAATAATATAAATATACAGTGTGTGTAGATATGTGCAAATTTATGCAATAGATATTTTAATATCTACGTAATGTTGACGGGAAGAATAAATGTGTAGTCAATATGTAAACTACGACAAACGGACACGTTTTAACCACATTTAAATTTTAAAAATAATGACGCTGCCTTCTTCATACCTCAATGAAATAGCCATTATGTTAAAAAATGACATCGCCAAATATGATAGCATTGCCTCAAAACGACATGCGTATAAGTTCAGATCAATAGCCCGCAAAAAATGAAATTTCAAAATGTTTTTTCAGCATCATATCAAAAATACAAAACAATATACCGGGTTTTATAAAATTGAGTAGTGTAGAGTATGACTTTAAGAGAGAGCTAAAAACACTATATTACTACGTAGCGGAATACTTAATTGACAAATGCTAACTTAAAAGAGCGTTGAAGGTTTTTTCGCAGGTTTTTTCTCTCGGTCTACATACACCCAGTTTAAACAGGGTGCACTAAGCCCTTGAACTAGTAAAATAATAATCCAGTGTTGTGGAAGTAACTATGAAAATTCATACTAAATACTAAATTTCTGCATAAAATTTTTTGATTGGTTCTGGTTTGTTTGCAGTAATTTAAATACCTGTGAGCCGGCAAAGCATTATATATAGTGATCCAATATATTTTGTAAAACTGTATTAGCTACAGTGCAAATAAATGATTTTGAAAAGGAAACAAAGTTTTAAAAATGGAAAGTGTTGTAACGCACTTTCGTTTTGGAGTTCACCATATGTTTGTTAATAAGACTCTGAGAAAAAAAAAATTATGTTAATAATAAAGTCTACCAAAATGTAGTGTTTTATATGTCAGTCGAGCTCAAAAGGTTGTATGGAGCTGCTTTCTGCCGCCTCGTATGTATACGCAAGTCCATTGAAGCAATAGACATTTAGAGAGTGATTTCCAAGTTATTGTTTGCGAAGAGATTTCCCGTGTAAGACGGTACGAACCGTTTCCCCATACAAAACTCGAGTCAATATTTATGAGTAGAGAGTAAAACTGCGAGCAGAGAGATGCGTCGGGTAAAAGTGAGTGTAGGTGTGATGGTAAAAGTGTAGGTGTGTGTATAAATTACACGCATTAATTGTATAAAAGCGGGAAACTATGATAATAAGGTATATATGTTTCATAATTGAGGCGCTTTAATGAATGGTAATGTCTGATGGAACTATGTAATCAGTGTTTATCTATTTTGGAGTAAGTAAATTGGGTCATCACAAAAAAAATTATGTTTTCACATTATTTTACAACATTAGCACTCAGGGAAAAAGACGTAAATATAATATTAACACAAAATATTCTGTTTAATTTTAGTTCTACATTTCTATTAATTTCGTATGTTTTCATAGCAGTTTAGATTATTTCAATGTTTAAATTACATTATCAGCATTATGAATCAACAAACTAAGATTATTACTGCAATGCAACCGTTCTGTCACTACAATAAAGACACAACCGTATCGTACTTAAAAACCACTGAAAATTCAATGAATAATTAAATTAATGGCTTTTAAATCAACATCAGATCTTGACTAAGCTTTATTTTGAAACCGAATTTTTTAAGCATTTCCATTTCTATTCTATCGATCTTTTATTATTCAGCACAACCGCCGCATCTGCAATATATTGCGATAACCATCTGCCATTGGACGCATGTGCCGAGCGCAGCGGGGCTAATGATTAATAATGATACTACTAGTGACATGAAACCCGCAAGTAGTGATGGTCGAGTGCGCGTTAGTTTGACGAGACGAGATTATTCAATTGTGTTTATTGCGATGCTATCGGTGCCCCCGTGTCATTATCGTTATTCATTTTATTTAGCCATAAAATTTTCATTGCACGGTTTGTGTACGATTGTTGTAATGTGTTATATCTTGTAATATGTTTAATAGAAACATTGTCTTATTTAAACAAACTTTATCCTTGTACTAAAATATTTTTTATCAGTCTATCCCGAAGATGATAACCATTCATTTAGACATATCATTTTTAATTATAGGCTTATTCACACTATTCCTCACAGAAAGTAATCACTAATTGATAAGGTAATTAGTGATGTGACCGTGAGGTGTATTTCATAAATTAGTGAATAAAAGAAAGATATTTATGTGGTGAAATTATCAGCAGAATAAACTCTATTCCATGTTATAAATTAATGAATTTAATTCAGAACTAACCTACATGGCGTGGCAATAATAGCTACGATATACTCTGACCTAGAAATAAGTTGCTACCACCTCCAAAATAGTTTGTTTGCAACAAGATCTCTAACGGCTGATACCGCTTCAAACAGAGTTGCATCGGTATAACTACATTAACCAGAATGGATTTACCATTATCTTACTACGACCACTCTACGAGTGAACGATGGTAAAAGAGGAAATAATCAAACATTATGTTACTTTAAATGACGTTACATTGCCTTATCCTTAACGACCTTTGTTTTGAATTGCACAAAACTAGGAAATGTATTATTACATAAATATTACGTCGAATATTCGGTAATTTTTATAGCCATAGAAAGTGTGTTTCTCGTAATGTAACTTGCATATTACCTACTGTAAGGGTAATTTCCATGTTTAAGAAAATGTAAATGTATTCACAATTTTAATATCACTTATGATGACGTAATGTAAAAAATCTATATGAGTAGATTATATATGTATTTTTATTTATGTATATATTTATCTATCAATTTATTTTATCTGTCTATTTAAGTTCTAAGTAATTTAAAGTTCAGTCCAAAATTGTATTCTTGCATATCCTAGATGTAAAATAAAAGTGCTGCAAAGCGGCATTCTTATATTCACGGGAATGTCACTATCAGTAACCATATAAAAATCGAGCACTCTAATATAGTCGCTTAGGAAGGCTGTATCTGTTCTTAAAATCTCTATAAAACATCTTAGATTCTAATGTATTCCTTAGGCCACTATTACTAAATTCATGAAGCATGTCTATTACATAAAACGCTTAACTTTTTATCGAGTCAATTGACCAATTCTCCACGGTATATAATTTCTGTTTCAATTTCGATGTGCGTAGTTAACGTAGCTTACCGCATCTTTGAAATATTTAGAAATACCACGTATTATAGACCACAGATGCAACGGTAATGATTAATTGCCTGTTTAATAATTAAGGTTACAGAAACGTGATATAATAAATATGAAATAAATGTATTTAGGATAATAACAGATTGATTGAGTATATATATATAGTTAAACATTTTTAATGATAAGAAATTAAAAATATTGCGTATTTAATATTTGAATATAGGCGAAATAAAGGATCTTGAAACTATGCCAATTTCAAGTAGCATTCATTCAATATTATTATAACAGAACCCGTATGAGAACATCGAGACCAAAATCCACAGCGAGCTATATTTATTTGTTACAGATAGCTCATATTATTTTATATTAAGCTGCACAAAATATTATGAATAGGCCCCAGGACTTCGTTGTTTTATTATATACGGTATTATTTCTGCAATCTTGTTATCGGTTAAAGAATTAACTTAAGTCTTATTGACAGCTAATACTATTGGAGTCTAACAGCCCCATTCCCGCAGTCCTCTTCGAAGTCAGGTGCAGATGTTCATATTTGGCTATCACTATTTGTGAGTTTTCATGATCATTCCTATTTTATTCCAATGAAAAAATATTGCTGTGTTGCTTTTTGAAAGGTGCGATAGGTTTAATACGTCTTATAATAAAATTTAATACGTCTTCACGACCCATCTCTACTTAGTCCTGAAAGGTAGAAATGTTTATATTACTGACTCAGTAAAATATTTTATTTTTAAAAAAGCTGAGACCTGATTGCAACAATACATCGGAATATTAAGAATACCGCGCAATTAAAAAAAACAACATTTAGTTTACGCACAACCAGGGTGGCACTTAACAGTCAGTTATTAAACAATACGAAATAATAAAAAAACTCAGTGACCTACAACAATATTTAATGGATATATTTTATTTTTGCATAGCATCCAAACGATTGCATCATTTTTATCAGTTTCAAAGGCAGTTATATGAATTTTCCAAATTCGCCTAGACATAAAGAAGTGAAAAAGTGTTTAGCAACGCGTTACGTTATTGTAATCCAACCGTTGATTTACATAAAAGACGTTCACGGTCACCGCTATTTTCGTGGTTTTATGGAACGCAGGTGGTTTTCGGTTGCCTAAAGTGGACACTCGATTAGTGTCAGACCAAGTTGTTAAGAAAAGACATTCACATAGTTCAATGTTAGATATTAATTTGGTCATATCTATGTATGTTTGTAGATATAACTAATAATAATAATAGAAGACCAAACCGTATAATGAATGATATTAAAATGTATCGCATTCATTACTTTAAATTAGGAATTATTTTATGATATATTTATTTATTTAATTCACGTGTGCCATTGATTGAATTACCATTACAAACAATAAAAAATAAATCTTACTTATTAACTAAGTCCTTAATCTTTTAAGGCAAATATTTAATGGAATTTTGACTCATTTTGACATACATTACGAAGCGTATTGAACATGAAAATTTTAACGCAACCAGCTGGACATGTTACGGTATTCATCGAATTTAATTAGTGAGTAAGTGATCGGGCATCCAATGAACTCACACCGGAGAGTACGTTTATAACTCTGAAGATATTGTTGAAGCAATACACTAGCTATTTAACGACATATCTACCAAAGATATACTGACATATTTGCGATAGTAAATAATTTTTATCATAGCAATTTGTACAAAACCGGAAAAAGATCAGATAAAAATCATATAAATTAATTAAGAATTATGCCGGTAGGAAAAATACGCTCGTGAAATAGTCAAAAGATGAGTAGTTAATATATTCACAAAATATAGCTACAGTGTACCGTTGAACATACCTACATCCACATTACTTGTTTACGCCAAACGAGATCTCACATGATACTAATTGATAAAACAGCCGACCTTTCGTGAGAATTGTTAACTTTATATCATTGTATTACAGTGAAAGGAAGACGCTGAGAAGAGAAAGGCTTTGTTATACATCTTTCATGAGAAAAATTATCATATTGATGCAATTATTGAGCCTCCATTAGATATTTGACATTTCCGTTTGCGAAGTCAAGGAAGGAGATATAGTTTACGTAACACATAGTGCTATTTCTAACTAACTTCATAAAACAGTACTTTAAAATATGTATGATGTGCACAGGGTGACAAACAGATAATTTCACGCTCAATTTCACCATATCGTTCTAATAACCCAATTCATTTCTCCATAATGACATACGTATACGGAACTGGTTAATGAGGTCTTTATCGAAAGTTCTCGAAGTTATCAAAAGTGTTCAGTGACCGTAACATGTGTGTTAACAGCCATTTGCATACCGCTAATTTTGTTTTTAATATTTTTTTTTCAATTTTAAATGTGCATATTTAGATGGGATATTTTATATTGAATATTTTTTCCAATTATTAACAGTGCTAAAATCTCAATATTTCTTTAAATCTTTGCAACAATCGAGACACGGAGTGTGTAGTAATATTGGAATCATTTTCCATGTAATAGATTAAGAATAAATTTAATAAAAAAAAATAGGTAGTTGCAAAAGAGCTAAAAATTTAATGAAAACAGATAAAGCCATTGCCATTATTTCAGTCGCCCACCTGTTGTTTAAATTCTTGTAAAACCAGTTTGACATTTTCGATCAAAATAATATTACACACCATAAGCGATACCTATCTCAGCGTTTATAAAGTCGTGTGGGCTTATAAGATCGATATCACTCCCCTAAACAGTGAAAGACTAAGCAGGCCTATCGTGAGAAGCCGCTTAGTGGTCTCCATAATGGCATTTAAAGCGCATGCAGTTTGCAAAACCCACTTATCTCACTTTGTAGAATGGTTTCTTCTTTTTATCCTGAGCGGCGTCCCCCGCGGAACAGCTACGATGAACCAGTCGATGATTGTGAAGTTTGTTCACATGAAACTTTTTCAAAGATACTTCTTGAAATGCCATCGTCAAAACATTTACGTTTTGCTGATCGATACAGTATCATACTCCTCACAGAACAAGAAAGGTTGTATGCGATGAATAAAATTAAAAAAATGTTTTGGGATATCTCTACATCAAGTCACCTGATTACAAACTTGCCACAATTTGCGCTATTGCGACCAAATGAGTGATAAATAAAATATATACATTTAAACATAAAATTGCAGTACAAATGTATGTGCGTACTACACAATTATTTGTCTGAGGTAGGAATCGAACCCAGACCCCGGTATAGCGGACAAGTTCTCGTATCATTAGCACAACGGACCAATTTATACTTTATGATCTGTGTATGTACTCTAAATATATAAAAATGGTACCGAACACCAAATTAATCAATGAACCATGGCATTTGGACACAACCTTCGTAGGTACTACAACATGCAATAATCACATGCAATTGCTAAAAACTGTGCATATCACATTATCACGCAATACTTGCGATATGACGCGAATGTGCTAAACATTGAACTCTCTCCGTGTTTCTGGGTTAGGTACACAATAACGATAGTAAACAAAAATGGCATTGACTTTCGATTTCTATTAGGTATATATATTTTATAGTTTTCAGTATAATATTTCGATAAGAGTAATTGAAACAAAATTATGGTTTTTGAATTCCGATGAAAAACTCGTCTCGGGAGTTGTTCTTACTTGTAAAAGCAAAGTTCGATAAGCCGACTCTAATGCATCTGTCACCTCGTTCCAATTTTTTAATGATTTTAGTACACTAACTCTTTGGTTTTAATTTATCTCAAAGATAAGCATATGAACGCGAGTGTTGATGGACGTAGGTGTCGAGGGAGGCCAAGTCTCGCCTATCTCGACCAAATAGGTCAGGTATTGGC
>DVPR01000749.1:0-12563 GCA_018239345.1 Oxynetra stangelandi | reverse complement strand
GTTTTCTCCGCGTACGGGAGCGACGTGACTAGCTCGCGTATGCTCGCTTACATTCAACATGAAACATGTACGTGTATTTTCTTTACAATAACTTAACTGAACGTTTCATAAATTTCATATACAACTTGCGCACGGTAACATAGGTATATATGTATGTATGTATGTGAAGTTTGTATTGAAGGTTTACGTGGCGAAAAATGAGGCCGTGTCCTAGAGACCCGTTTGGCGTAATCGTTTGTCCCTGCCCGCTTGAAATCGGATACTTTTTGTTTCTTAAAGAATGCAAGGAAAAATCTTTTAAATTATTATTTTTTACGACGGTGCATCTGTATATATACATTTATTTATATTTTTTTAAAATAAATTGTAAGTTGTCTACCAAATATTTTAGAACAAATTCATTATGGATAATAATCACATCTTTCTTTCTCTCATTCTCTTGACACTTATGCGACTAGTATACTAAAATACTACTACATGTATCAGGTACAGATTTGAAGTATAGATCTAACTGACATAATTGCATGTTGCATCATCGCAGTTTTGAAAACGAGTCTTGCTGAGAACGAAAATTCTGCGACCAGTTAACACTGGCCTCTCTATACTTTGATGAGTAATCGTACTCGACGGCGCTCGACATTGGTTAAGTCTACATTTTTTTTCAACCGCTGGCGCTTTGAGGTGTCGTCACAATATATTAAGTACATACATACAAGTGTGTAAACAAATTACTTTTGACTGCTTTTTTATTGAGCTATAGACTCGCGTTTGACTGCTATCCCACCTGATGGTAAGCGGGATGCAGCCTAGCATGAAGCACGCTTGCCTAGAAAGTGACTCACTCTTGACTTTAATACATAATAAGACGAGAAGTCGATTTTTCAATACCAACTTAAATCATTCTATATTGAACATTCACCATCATCATCATCAACCCATTGAACGGTGAGAAAGATTAGGCCATAGTCCACTCGCTGGTCAAGTGCGGGTTGGTAGACTTCACACACCTTAGATTTTTTCTAAGACGTGCAGGTTTGCTCACGATGTTTTCCTTCACCGTTATTATATTAAGTATTACTATCCATTATACTATTGTAAGTACTTCACTTTGGACAAATTTTGCGTAACTTTAAACTTAATTATTATGGTGGAGAAAAGTGTAACGAACCACTTACAAATTTAATGCGTGCATTAAATATTGATGTCATATGAGTTTGTAATATGTCTTGAGATATAAAAAAATCTTCAAACATAACTTTCGAGTGGCAATTCTCGCAAATTTATGCAATATTATAAATATATTAATTTGCCACTACAATCGATCCGATTATATCATTGTTAGTCCATTACTCCATTGTTGATTAGCGAGACACCTAATAGGTCAAGCACCGGCGCTCTAGCGACTTCCTGGCGGTGCTAGGTTCTAATGCCCGCTAAATATAACCGTGTATTCGTGTTAGTCATACGCGTACGTAACACCGACCAAAATAGACGTTTAAGCGGCCCACTGATGGATGCTTAGGGCCTCGTTTCCCTGACATGTCAATATTTTCTCGACACGTATTAAGCTTATTTCGTATATTACTCGTAATCGCACATTTACTTGTTCTATGTTGAATTATAAGCGGTCATTTACATTCTGTTATTGGATTGGGTATTTTTTTTAAATCTTAATTTCAGTGCAGTCAATGTACATATATATGCTATATGTATATGAATTTTTAGATCTAGTTAGTGTTTTTAATTCGTGTTACAAAACGAGTCATCAAACAATGTAAGGAATGTTACTGTGTTTTAATTGTGTAGCGATAAATATAATAGGTTTATCCGATAATTAGAACATTAAACGATAGTGGTAGCCAATATTAGGTGAAATCGATAGTTGCCTTAAATATATTAATTCAGCTTTCGTTCCTGCGGTTCAAAGTTTAATTTCTAGCACCCATTTCTGACTTTATAAATTTGTAAATTTAATTTTTATTTAATATGACTAGTTGTAACGGTGAAAGAAAAATTGTGTGTAAATCTGTACGCGTTACAGTTTGCCATAACGTCTAGGAAGTCGTGTAGTGTCTGCCAATCCCTAGAGGCCAGAATGGCAAGAAAAGTGGAATGAAAAAAAATATCGATGTTTGTTATTCTATCGCTTGTGCTTAATTAATGACATGTTTTAGACATGTTGGAAGAAGTTTATGATTAAATTCAATATCATTTATTTGTTAAAATATATTATATATACTTTATACTACAAGGTTGTAAATAATAAATAAAAATGCTATGTTAAAGAAATTAACGACCGTAGATATCTGTTCACCTTTGTTAGATACCTATTGTAGAGTCAGGAAGTAATTATGTTCAACGGTTACTTTCCAGTGTTTTATGTGCTGCGTTTTGACTTTTATTGAGTTTGACAGGATGTATACATTTTTCTCGATACTGCTTTATAAATAAGCTATCAATATTCACTCTATTAGTTAAGTTTTTCTTTTTAAATCATTATTTATTATTTACTCGTGCTAAGAATCAATTGAATCAAACAGAATCGTCTGCGTCTAGTCCAATTAGTCGCCAATTAAAAAGTAAATCGAACCGAGTATGGTAGATTTGAATGTAACGTAAAAAAAGCGCAGTACAAAAAAATAAACATTTAATATCCAATGTGTAACACGTAATAAAAGGGAGAGCAATAATTGAGGTATGCGTGTAAATAAACTGTGATAACATTTCGCCCGACGAACGGGGCAAGGTTCTGTTCGGTATCGCCCGCATGACATTGAGCGCGCCGGTGCGATACACTAAAAATGTGTAAAAAAGGCAAAAAAAGGCAAGAGTGAAAAAAAAGAAACGCACGAGTCCGTGATACGCCGACATTGACACAGTTCCCGTGTGGACTTCCTGCCCGCTCCCACTCGGATGCCTGCCCGTTGTTATTTTTATCACGTCACGAACGCATTCAGGTGTTGACTTGTTTTTTGACGGTATTCGGCATTGTTCCGTTGCACGCTGCTTTATGAATTCTTCGTCACCGATGCCAAAGTTTCGGAGCTTTGTTTGTTTTACACTATGAATTGTCAAACCGCGTACGTACGATCATGTAGGAAAAATGAAAGTATATTGATGTTTTTTGTCTATATATTTTATTTTATATATTTTGGAATAAATTGAGGTTGTGTGTAGTCGTTCAAAATGTATCTTTCAAACATTTTATCTCTTATTCCTAATTTTTTTTTGTGTTTACACTAAATTTTTACCATGCAACCTATATCACACACAATCTTACTAAAAACAAAAAAATATTGTCATTTTGGCTTCGTCGTCGCTGTTTGTACAATTTATCAAATTCACGTTTCCCCCGATCTTCTTCAAAGGCCGGTCCTTTTCTGCAGTTCGTTAACCGTCCCCGCTTCGGCCTCCTCCTAAGGGTGGTAAGAGTCTCATTAAACATTTTTGGGGCTCTCAGACCGTCTTTATCCCAGCGACATGTATGTATGTAAATTTCGTTACTCTCTAGAGACCTATACCTGTGAGGTAGGTAAATGATATGAAAAGTTTTTAATGATGTTCTGTCCGTTTTTCGTAACAGTTCGTACATTCATATGTATTATTTCTGCCGTGAAGCAGTTGTTATTATAATAATTTGTGTTTCGGTGTGACGGGTGTGGTTGGCGGCCCACGTGCATACTGGAAGCGACCATCTCAGACCTCAAGAGACAACACTGACCGACCGACCATGAGTAGGACAAATAGTCCTGTAAGGTCGGTTAGAAATGTCAATTGGCGGCAGCGGCCACTTGTGATTGCTGCATGACCGTTTGCCACTATATTCACATTTAAACCGTATACAATTTATACCGTATTTATACCGTATACAAATTTATATTTGGATTTATGTATGTGGTGTTAACTATTGTGAATGTTCCATAGTACCTACTCATAAATATTGTAGCATACTGTCAGGCCAATTTCCCTTCCGCTAGATAAGCGGCGGTTCGCGTGAGCGAGCGTTCGTCGGGATTAATAACGGTCGCTATAAATATTGCACATGAGGGTCGTCGCCGGCGGGTAATTGGTCCCTTAACCGACGATGCTATTATTTGCATTGCCCTTAAATTATCGCCCGTTTAGTTGATCGATTATCGGTTTAACGATGCGTGTCAAATTTGCGCTCGCATCTTGTTTTTTTTATTCATTTTGGTCATGTGTGAATTGAAATTAATTTATTCTAGATATATTGAAATTAATTTATTCTAGGACTAAAGAGACGTATTATTATGCATCGCGTTAACGTTCGGATACATATTTGTAAAAAAAAAAATTTGGTGTAGAAATAATTTCGCTTGCTCTTCTTTCAAGTGCATTATACTTTAAATCATAAATTATTTTATAATATAAATACTTGAATAAGCTTTAAATTGGTGTCGTTGTTCTATTATTTATTAATAAGTTAGAACAAGGATAAGAGAAAGGAAGAGATAAAGACTAATGGGATATGAATAAAAAAGAAAACAATTTACGTCAACTTCTTAATATATTTTTTGAATAACATTTTTAAGCACTAACATTGCAAACAAAAATATCAAATTTTTTGAGTGATTTTAGTAAGAAATATAAGTCAGATATACGAGGTTGCCAGTATTCAATTATTATATTATCTCTTTGAAACATTTTCAATTCTCTTATTTAATTAATTTGTAGGCGCCAACGTAAGACAGACGAAACTTTTTAAAACAAGCAGAGTTTCCTTATGTAAAGAAATTCTATTCCACTTTTAAATTATTATAACGAATTGTACCGATATCGCATTTCGTTCATTAATATGTACGTAATTTTATGAAAAACACGAAATATGTTTATATGAATAATTGATGTAGATACTAGATACTCATTCGGTTCCAAGAAACACTTAATGAAAATTACTTATTAAAACATTGCTTACACACTACCAAGACAACGCTGAACAAAATGGCCCGTTGTACAAGTGCTTATATCAATTATGTGTACCAAAACTTATCAGGCGGCCCTCGTAGCTAAGGTACTTATTTGCCAACTTCAATGTACGTTTTGGTTCCGGCGAGACCGGACACTTTCCGACGTTCGCTGTCGTTCTACTTGGGGGAAACTTTATTAAAAGTAACGAACGTTCCGAAAGATTTTATAAGCCAACTTGGCACTAATCCTGGGATTTTCGTCTATCTTGGAGGGTTGATACGAATCCTATTCATTGATACAATTGGCTCAACTATTGTACAATTGTGTTGCAATATTTTAACACAACATTAATAATGAATTATTAATATAATTATTATAGGTCCTAAAATATGTTCACACCATTTTTCTGTGAAATAAATACAGGTTTTTCCTTATACTAGTTTAGTAGGTCGATTAAGACTGGATTCAATACTGACCTAAAACGACACAATTTAAACGATACGTATTTTACAATACATACATATGTTACACAATCCTTAACAAATCTACTTAGTTTTCCATCCATATACAATACTCAAATTCATTAAAAGAACTTTTTTTTATTGAGAATGCAGCGCACGAAGCATATTTCGTTCTAATTATCGTCGAGTAACGAATGTTTGTTAACAACATCGGAGCTTAGATTTAACGTGAAGTTTCACGCAACCTTGTCGTTGCATGCATTTGCATGTGTTAAACTCTCCGTATTTAATTTATTTAACGCGCAAAAAGCGATCACAATGAACGTAACAGTGTGTATGTATGTGGCAAGTGCGTTTGGAAATGCAACCACGTGTAAAACACATCCATCTTGTCATATACTTGTAGTGTGTCTCGTGAATTGATTGTAACACATTGTTGAAACGTTTCTCATTCGTTAAAATACTATTACGAAGATGTATAATAATAATATAGGAGGATGGTTTCTCCGAGTGACACGCACATTTATTTATACGCGTTCAAAATTCTCTTTAACAAGATTGGTTGCTTTGAATAGTACAAAAAAGGGCATAATATAATTGAATTATATATTTATTTAAAAAAATCATGTTATTATTATCAATTTAATTACACATATTTTTTACTTAGTGATTAGATTTATTTGAATAAAGATGTACATTTTGATATAGTTTAAATTAAGACCGTGCTTTACACTAATATATTCGTTTATTGCCGCTATCAATTTAAATATACCTAACGTGTCTAAATATTCTTAGAATCCTAAAACAACCAACCAAATTGAAACTTGGCGTACAATAGAATTTCACTAGTAGCTTAGTGCTTGCTTTACACCTGATCACTTAACACAATAGCAGCTCATCAATGTCAAATCGTTTTCGCCTCGTGTAATGACTAAGAGTTATTTTTGAGTAGCATTGAATGTAGCACTTGTGAAAGATGTTCTTGTGAAGTTGAAGCGAGAATTATACGTTTTAATTGTGAGTGGTAATATATGACGTGCGTGAGATTAAACGTTTATTGCTGTTATAGTCTTTGTTATTATTTATACGGTATCAAATGTATAAAGACTCGCCCTAGAGCAGTTCGGTAGACTTTATAGTGTTAAACCTTCTCATTCTTTGTGGGCACATTGGAACGATGAAAAATTTAATAATTGTGATGTTTAAGCGATGAAATAGAGGTGAAATTCTGAATTATTTTTGAATAATTAATTGTCAACAAAGCAGTCAATCGTGATGACTATTAATAGCCACTTAGCACAAATGTCAGTAAATGTTTTGTGATTTTGGTTATGGTACATATTTTGCAAATCTTTATATGAGGAAATCTACGAAAATGGAATTTTTATTTTAGTGTTTCTTCATTATTTCATACATATGTGTATATAGTGCCATTTTAAACATTTCGTCCCCTGTAAATATCCGATTAATGTATTTAAACGGGTTTCTGTTCGCCTCCAATAATGAGTTGATCCATAAAAGTTCACTCAAACTTTAGTTCTGTTTGAAAGCGATTCAACTAAATACGTTCGAAAGTTATTTGTTGATTGATGGAGTCGATAAATTTTGATCAGATGGATTTATTTATATATTAAATCTTTTGACGATGCTTTGGATTTTTATAATGACAGATATGAATTATTTTAGCTATATTCACTTTTTTATTAAGCTGTTACATAATATGAGTTTATATGCAGCGTATGGCGTCGTGGTTAGGAAATCACCTTGAAGGGTTAAAATTCTCGTGGGCACTGCCTACTTTATAAAATTTTCGCGTAAATAAAAATATTCGCGTAAAATATTCACGTTGTCCTTACGAAAACTAAGTCAGCTGCTTGAAAATGGGACATTCGAATTAATAGGAGGCGTAACTTCACGAAACAATATGAAGGTTTTTTCCTAGCCTGGGCGCGAGTGCCGCAGTATTAGCTGCTCCAACTGACTTCGTGCAAAAACGTTCAATTCAAATTGTCATCAACTCTGAGATCTTAGACAAACTGAAAGCCTTAAGTCTACAAAGGCCTTTAGTTTTGCTGAGCGTGTCTTGCAGGCACTATAATGATGAGTGCTCTGAATAACTGTTTGACCTGGTGCTCTTGTGCAATCGTTCATCGCGGCACTCGCTGAGGTTTTTCATCCTCATCAACTTGACTCATTGCCATCCTCCAGGGTTAGGTTCGCACACTCGTTCCACGTTTCACATCCTTTCACGTGTAAAATGTGAAATGAGGTTGTTTCTGAGGCTATTCCCTGCGCACTATGACATTGGGCTCTTTAAGAAAGTTCGCTTTCAAAGTCGGCAACACATTGGCGATTCTTTACGTATTATAAACGTTATCAGACCATTACAGGGCTGTCATGGTCGTGCATAAAATATCATATTTGTAATTTATATTTAACAATTTACGACTCCTTCTACTAGTCGAAATTCTTTATAGCATGAACGGATCACTAACAATTTCACTGCACTATGTTTTCCTTAGTCCGTTTCACATGGGATCTTACGGTCCGGTATAACGTCACATCATGTTTATACGACAAATTGTAACGCTTCATTCGTATGCGTATTCAAATATATATATTTACGCCAATCCGATACGTTTACAATCAGTACACTGTTGTGTGTATTCAGCCACCTTTACATATATTGTATTTTATATGCATATCATTATTCCATGTGCACGGAGGCAACAGTTGACGTGATTGCAGACAATGAACGTCAGCGAAAGTGAAGAAGAAACTTCAATGATTTATGACGAGATGAATCGGACGTTTTTTGTTCGAAAACTAGCAAAAAGATATCAATCCACCGCGCTCGTGACTCGACTCGTGAGACGAGGTCGTTATCACTTCCGGTGCTAGCACTTTTTTTTGTTTTTTAATTTATCTAATAAGTTGGTGTAATTGATGACGGCTGGCCGTTTCTGGTTTCCTGTTTTTGTTACTTAGTGACTAATAGGTTTTTTTATTGCCGCGTGGTAGCGGAACGAAATTTGTCTTTTAAGCACATACATATATGAAGCTTATACCGGGCTTTCCGAACTACCAACTTGACGGGCACCGTGCCAGATGCTAACTTGAAGTATCGTTTTAGTAAATGATCATAATGTATTCTGTTTTGTTTGTAGTTAATGTAACATAAATAAGTAACACTATCTATGTAAAAATAAATAAAGAAAAATAAATAACCGTCACGCCAGGTCCCTAGCGGGGTAGGCAGAGAGTACGAAGTGCCAAACATCTTTGTCCTTGCAAACTTGACGTGCTTCGTCTACATTCATCATCTTTATACATACGAGTACACACCGGTTTCGGAGGTTCTTGATTCCCCCATCCTCTAGTGCCCGACCTATTTGGTCGAGATAGGAGAGCATCTATGTATTCGTTAATAAATCATCGAAACTAATTGAGAGTGAGATTAGTGACAATTTAGTGGCTTAGAACTCCGCGTCCTACTACCGCGTTCAAAGTTCTATGTTCAAAGTTCGAATTCTGTCGCGACACTTTTTCTTATAATGGGCATTTTAAGATGTATCAGTAGCAGTGACGATGTAAGAAATCATCGTGAAGAACCTTAAAATTCTCCATAATATTACCTAAGACATGTGAAGTCTTCCGATGCGCAATTGACCAGCATATAAGACTTATTCTATATGAGTATAGCAGCAACGTTTAAGTAATAAAATATAGCTATAGAATCTGTCTGGCAATATTGTTAATGTAAATGCAACATTTTCGTACAAATATCGCCAGGGCGAAAAAACATATCTGACGGAAGTGAACGCTAGACATTTATATGTCGCAGGCGGAAAAATTCACCTAAAGTCTGCGTCGACGTGGCGCCAGGCCGCGGGCTTACACACATACACACACACATGCATGGTGAGAGTGCGTGTATAAGGTATGAAAATTAAAGTTGCAGAAGTTATATTTGCGTTCACACGAACGTAAATCTCATTATATGTTAATGTGACTCGAAGTAAGCAACCTCGTTACTGTTTAGGTTTACAAATTGCAATATGAAACTTTCAATACGTCTTGAAAAACCACGAGAACGGTTAACGATCTACTAGTAATTTTAAGCTTTCCATTTCACTGTATATCAATGATTTCTGCCGATTCGCTTTTACTATTCAGGCACTGTTACTCTCGAACTCTACCCTGTTTAAATATATCAGAAAGACGATGATTAGATATGTATAAGGAAGATTGTTTTTTTTTGGAACACTGTATTCTATTTTTTACCCATGCAAAAGATTTCGAGGACAAGGAACAACCGATTTGAGATTTAAGAAAATTTTATTTTAATAATTAGTATATTAAATCTAATTTAATATTTTCTATGAAAAATCTTACATTTGATATCGATTCATTTTTAGTTCTTTATTATACTTTTCATTCCCTTCTTAAATATTGTAATACCGACATTATATACCTGCGACTTACATTTGTGAACGACATTGTGAATATTCTTTTATCGTCCATAATTTACGTAGCGAGTAAATATTATTATTATTTAATTTTATGAATATTACAACATTTACGCATCGCACGTGTACCGCGCCACACCAGTAGTAAAGTTGTAATGGAATAATGTGATTAAATATCGATCGCGTATATGTAGCCGAGGTGGCGACTTAACCGCGTGTCCCGCTAAGTACCAGCTGCTCACGTGTGTGCGTATCGACGAGCATATATCGGATTTGCGTCTTACGAAACCATTGTATCGATGTCCACTGTAATAAATAGCCACCGCTGCTGGGCGACGCTAAGTTCTACATACATACATATAATATGTGTAGAGGTTCTATATCATTTTTATTAGAAAGACATTTAGGAATTGTCGTTAGTGAAGTTAATTTTTATCATAAATCCTTTTAGAGTTCCGCCGTTGGATTGGACTAGGACTGGCTTTCCACTCAGAACGAGAAAGATTAAAACCATAGTCCGCCACGTTTCCCAAATGCGGGTTGGGTGATTTTACACGCTTTAAAGAACACAATGACGAACTGTTGAGCTGTGTAGGTTTTATTAAATGTTTTTCCTTTCGAATTTTGTTGATTATTGATAAAATAACGAAGGTAAGGTAAATAACAAATCATCGTATACCAAGCAAACATGGGAATTTAACCGGTAGTGTAGCGCGACAGGTGCTTTCATAAAACGTTGTACACTTTTTTGTTTTATTTTATGGGGCCAAACCGAAGCGTTTGTTCGATATATACCGTGATTCTTAACGACGGGGCCGTTTTGTTTCGACTGGCCGCCGTCGCCGCAGCGGCGCGGGTCGTAAAAGTATTGATACAAGCAAGCATGCATGCATGCATGCATGCATCACTCGTACGGTTACCGAATAAATATACACTCAACTCGGTTTCCGTATTTTTCTTACTTATCGGATTTGGTTTCGTTTTAACTCGTTTTGCCGATCGATGTTACAATGCTTCTGAATTATATTAGGTGCGATTTGAACGATTTAGATATTCGGTAGGTAAATCGTATTTTTTTTCCATGCCCGTGAATACCGATTGAAGTATTATTAAAAATGTTAAGGTCATTCAATCCATTTGGGTACGGTTTTGGTTAGCGCTCTTATCCTCAAAAGTTGAACATTGACTTAGTTATTTTTATCGTATCAATCATGTCTGATTACTTTTTGAGAATAGAGTTTCTGCGGAACTATGAAATTTTCTGTATTTTTTTTTTCATGATTACAGATCGTTGATCCTCACGATAAAGATATAATGGAATAAACATATAAAGAGTTGCATGAAACAGTTTATTTCAATAGGCACACAGACGCGCAGATCGCAAAGAAATAAAATGAATTTCTGACTGTGATGTACGTCTCTGTCCAGAACGTGCCCCGCGAAGTACCACCGCTGCGGCAATCAGCTGCTCAGTGGCAATGCTTGCGTTGTTATGCTCCGCATTGAAGGGCTTCTTACGTAAACGCTGACTAAGTCACATGTGGCGTTTATTGGTCGCAAGGCAGCAACGTTATTTCAGTGATATATGTGCTCGAATACAAACACCTATTGGCTCCAATGTTCGTCTAAGGTTA
This sequence comes from Oxynetra stangelandi, assembly GCA_018239345.1. Classification (NCBI taxonomy): domain Eukaryota; kingdom Metazoa; phylum Arthropoda; class Insecta; order Lepidoptera; family Hesperiidae; genus Oxynetra; species Oxynetra stangelandi. The sequence continues at coordinate 1,070 of DVPR01000749.1, read as the reverse complement.
TTTTATTTGCATGTACCTTTGCTACATATACAACGTATTAAAATATCTCCCATATATGAAAACTTGCTTAAGTATACAGTGAGTTCTCTTTTATGTAGGTATGTATATAGTACCAATATAAAGAAGGAATGCCGGGTGGTTTGTTCGCTTGAGACTTGCATTAATTAATTTTTCTCTGGAAATGCTTGTTTTAGTACGTACTTAGAAAAAAAATTAAATAAATACGATTCGTACAATTATAATTGCACTTGGCCGCAAACGTTCCGCGAATACGCCTTTCTTTTAATAAAAATGTTTAAATGATTGAAAACCTTAGAATAAATGAGTTTTATAAAAGTTTCTTATTAAAAGCACACTCCAATATTTGACGTGAGAATGTATGTTGATTTCATAATTTTTTTTCTCATAATATTTATTCGTTCAGTAAAATTTCACTAATTTGTTTTTAGGGAAGCGTAATTGGTATATTCGATACGTACAAATTAAAGGACGTTGAAAGCCTCATAGCCAATCAAGTTGTTTATTTATTTCGCGCCCGCCAATTTAATAAAGCCGATCTTTCGATATTCATTGACGTTTATTATGGGTTTACGTGTTAACCCTCGACACGTGCAACAGAGATGTTATTTTTTGCAAAATTTTTGTTTAAATCTCGCTGCGGAGCGACGGAAAATGCCGCCCCGGTTCGGGTAAAATTCGGAATAAACGGTAGAGGTAGGCGCACGGTCTGGGACGGGGTGATTTTTGTGGTAACATTTGACTTCTTTTACGTTTTTTTTGCACCATGTTATGCATTCGTTTTGTTTTATTTCATCTAAACTGTTGTGTACAATGTTCGTTTATATTATCTTGGGAGAGGTAATTCTTGACTTGGATCACTCAATTGCAAGTATTCCTGTGTTTTGGATGTTGGAAATAGGAAGGTCATATTACAATGATTTTATTGTTTCCATTGATCTCCACATTCAATTTTACATAAGAATAATGTAGTATCTCATATTAGTTTCAGATCGAGTGGGATGCCATATGACTAAGTTTTTATAACGTAGTTTTCTTTAACACACAGGTTA